>JAEQML010074867.1:0-14126 GCA_016904865.1 Pissodes strobi | reverse complement strand
AAAATTGCAGGCCCTCATCAACGCGTTTCTGTCGTCCGCTCAACATTCATTTTGCTCGTTAGACTCCTGAATTAATTGTTGCAAAAACAAAATTTGGATCATCGAATTAAAAATTTAAAACCCTTTTTTTATAACGAAGGAGCCCTTAATTTTCAAAATCATTTTTAAAACGGTTTAAGAACTTACAAATGATTTTTATACATGATTATTACCGTTACCGATAATTGATACTCCCTATATATAAATAAAGATGATGAGCGAAAAATTCAAAAATTATTTGTCTAAAACACGATATATTAAACGTGTAATACTTAATAACTTTTATGTCTTATTTCTGGTAAACCTTATTATGGCCAACTTTCCTAGAAATTCGACCAGTGTGCGCCGGGTCCAAAGGTCACATGCCAGTATCATGCTAGTTTTCGCGCGGGGAAAGAGACATACCGTTGACGTACCGCCGCGGAGAGTGAATCTTCTTATCGTAGTTAATATTCGCTGGTATTACTTGTAGTCAACCGTAGTTACTCGCCAAAAAACGCTAATAATCTCCTGACAGCTCCATACATACAAAGCGCATTATTAATAAGACTATTATGGGGAGTCATGAAAAGTGAGTCATACTGTATATAATTTTTTTATTAATAGCACTGATACAATCCTTATCATTATTTGAATTGATTAGATTTTGAAATTAATCATTTCCTACTCATGTTTCAAATAATCCGAAAGTTGTCAAACTAACAAGTTTGACATTTTGAGATTTTCCGTTTCCGTTTCATTATTGACCTAGGTTTTTTTTAATATTATTATTTACCTAGGGTGAGAAATGTTACTTCTCATTTGAGGAATGGAGTAAATAATGGTGATTTATCATGTTAGTAGTAAAAAAAATAAAATATATCTCTTTTACGTATGTAATAATTATTAAGAACATATGAAACATTAATTATTTAAATACAAAACCGATTTTTAAAAGACGTATAATAATACGTCTGTAAGTAGGTAGGTACCCATTAAATTAATTTAGGTCAAATGAAATGGGATTATTTAGTAAATTATTATGAAAATGTAACGATAGAAAATATCAAATACATCTATACAATTTATGTATAAAGTAGGATATACATCAATATGTAATAGTTGGTTGACATGAAATTGAATTGTAAGTATGTAGGTAAGTATTTATAATAATTCAATTAAAAAAATCACTAAATAGACAAAAATTTATGACGTTTGCCTTATCGTCGTCAACATCTCTATCAGATCTTCATTTATTCTTTCGTTGAATCCTAACCAAAGAAAAATTTTAATAATATCGCATTTCAAGGCAAAAATTAAATATTTTTACCTGAATTATGGAAATATAAATTATTCCCTGCATGTCTAAGAAATCATACAGTTTTTTTTAAATTGGATTTTTAAGGTGGACTAAAAAATAAGCAATTTTTTAAATTCCGCATTTCAAGAGGAAAATTTTATATTTTTTACTTATTGAGGCATTACAAATTACTCGTTAAATTCTCAGAATATGTAAAACAAAGTGTAGGTATGAGTCCTGAGGTAAGCGGCGCATTGTAATAAGAGCGAAAACCCTGAAGTAAAAAAAACAAGAATGCTCTAAAAAAAATAAACATTAAATTAAATCACACCCATCAATTTATTACATTTTACAATTAATATAATAAAAAAGCTTGTCCTGGGATTTATCTGTGTTAATTTATTTTATGAAATGCATAAAAAAGATTGTTAGAATTACTTTTGTCAAGATCAATTTCCAGGTCTGGTATTATTTAATTTAGTTCCATTTTTTTTTGTTTATAGTTCATATAAATAAAAACTTGTTTTTAAACAATTTTTTACTAAACTACGGGACATAATAATAAGGATATTGTATTTTTTCAAACATTTATTACGTCATGTTTTGAACGAAAAAAGATATCAAGATGCGGTTTGAATTATGTTGCTGAAATTTTTATTGAGACAAAGATACTTTATCGGAAATATTTCATTTTGGTAGGAACTGTATTTTACAGGGGTTGAAATAAGGCACTGCAAAAAATTCGAAAATTCAATGGGACCGAGAATTTTTATGGGTGAATCGAACTTTTTGTTTTATGCATCAGTTTAATTGCCTAGTTAATTAGAAAAAACAAGTTTGTCAAATTTTTGACTTCTGTCATGTTTTTCGAGATACGCTTGTTTTTTTATATTTTGGCCAATTGATTTATTAAATATCGAGGCAACTTAACATTGGTTGCCTTGGTTACATTTCTATTGATATCTTATAATCACTACACCATTTTGTGTAGGAATTTATTACAGCCAAAAAATATTTGTTGTTTTCCGAAACTTTGTGATATTCATACTTTTGCAAAACAACGAAGAATTTTCTTCTTCTGGTGTAATAAATTTCTACACAGAATGATTATTTTTTAGTTAAGTGCTTATTGGTGAACTTATTTCATGAAAAAAAGTCCGTATAAACATGGGTCTGGAAATGCATTGTTTTTTAGATACTGGGTGTTGTTTTGTTATTAATATCTCGGCCCTGGCCCATTACTCAGATATTTTTAGCTTTTTGGACACTAACTTAAGACAAGCGATAGCAAATTTTCTTAAAATATTTTTTGAAATTTGAAAGAAAAAAATACTTGCTTATTTCAAGAGCCAGGAACATATAATAAAATGATATTTTTTTTTCTCGAAAGCGAGGTCAGATAGGAACAAAATTATAGCAGCAAAAAAGTTGTATTTTTAGTTGCTTCATTTAATAAAAGTTACAAAAAAAGTTAGTGGCGTACATTTCTCGAACAAAAATAATTGGAAAGATGCCCCCGAGACATAATAAATTTAATAATTTTATTCTAGTTATGGCTAAAATAGACTTTTATCACCAAAAATAGACCTGCCAATTTCTAAAAAGTCCTTTTAAAACTATTTGTAATATTTATAAAAGACCGATTTTTAACACCCCATGTTTAGATGAACTTTCTTTCATGAAATTACTTTAGGAATGCGCCCTTAAATTTAATAAGTTGAGAGTGAAAGCTGTGTGCATGTACGAAATATACTAAATGAAACACTCTTTGTATTCCATACATAAAATTTTTATCCAAAAGGACTTCTAAATTAGCCTAACAGAACGCTTTCGGCCGGTGCCATCATCAGCGTTACCTGGAAAGTGAGTAAAAGAACCACCCAGTAGTAGAGAACAGTGAATGCTGTCGAATTTTGGGTTAAGAAATTAAAATTTGCAATCGGCATTGTTATGTACATTATGGCATGAATCAAATTGTATTTTGAGTTTTAAATTTGAATTTTGAATTCTGAATTTGTTAAGATATAAAAGATGTTAATTAAAAATTGTAAATTAAGATGAGCTTTTGTGTGTTTTTTTTTGTTACTCAATTTTTAATTGCTCGTCATTATCGTTTTCACAATTTGCCTTGCGAGCTTTTAGAAAACTGGTTACAAATTGGATCGAATAGCATTTTCGAAACATATCTGCACTGGGATTTATACTCCATCCACCATGTTGCCTAAGAAGAAATTTTCCAGGAAGTCCTGATTTAATCTGTTAGTTAAAAGAAAAAACGATTTTTTTTTGGATTTCTCCGATTCAAATAAGGCATGTATTGCATTGATGGTTTGAATCATACCATCAAAACAACTTTCTGCTTTCGAGTTTTTTAATTTTGGAAAATACCTAAGCCTTTTTTAAAAGTTTGGAATATTATGGTATTTTTGTCTGACAAAGCACAACCGTAAGGATTTTTTGAATAGGCCCGTTTACTATTTAAAGAATCAAAGAAATGAATCATATCTTCCAAAAAATTAGCAGTATGAATTTCATCCGCATGGATTTGTCTGGTTTTGGCACATGTTTTTACCGCTGCGGCAACAGTATGGGACGGAACCTGTAAGGCTAATTTAAAGGACATTTTTTCGAAACCATTTCGGTTAATATGTTTCTGAGAAAGCTTTGGCATGGCTCGTGCCGTATTCGAAGACTGATCTATTGCAAACACCCTTTTAATATGATCAAAACTTATAATGTTCTCGAACAAGGTAAAATTATTCTGTAGCAAGTTATACCGGATATTTTTGAATAAATGAGGTACATCAAATAACCCAAAAATGTTGTGTTTCTGATAAAGAAAAAATGGCGTTTCAGCACTTATTCCTAACAAACCAAAGCTTTTCTATAGTTTGAATCCTGATCACAAACGATTGCCTTTGGAAGAAATACAACAGCATTTAAATTATCGAGGGCGTACAAAATTGAAGATTTCAATTTTTCGCCTTTTACCGAGGTCCCGGAAACAAAATATGCCAAAGGCAATTTCCATTTGTGAAATAGGCCTCGAATAGAAAAAACTAAAACTTGTTTAGCATGTTTCGGAAGACGTCCTAAAGGACCAAGATCCTCGGAACCCTCAATAATTTCTATTTTTTTTTGGAATATTCCAAATCTTTTTTAATCGACATTTCGGCAAAAGCCAAAATACATTTCCGTTCTTCACTAGACATGGTAGAATATTTTTTTTTGAAGGTGATTTAAGGCAGTTTTGTCGATTCCCGTTTTAAAGATGCATTCTCCAATCCAACTTCTTATACTAGAAACACTGGGGAGAATTAAACCTTGCCGCTTTAAAAAGCGGTAAGCTGAAGGAGATTTATAATAAAATGAAGTCTTTCTCCCGCGCCTTTTACCGCAAAACTGTATCACCACAAAACTTTTTGCTGCTAGTGGCAAACAAGCCATTGCGGTAATGCGCAATGAGGGGACATTGACCTTTTGCCTTTTAATTTTTGTGTTCAATCTGATGTTTTTTGTCTTAATTCTGCAAGCTTGCCGCATTTAATTTGCCTTTTAAAAAAAATTTTTTTTGGCTTATCAGTGGTATTTATTTTTTGAGCTGGTCCTTTAAATCGTTTTGGCGTAGAAGGTGCGGAGGAGTTTAATTGATTGCTGTTTTAAAAATCCGTTTCCAAAAAATGCCTTTCGCATATATAATTGCGGTAGATTTCTTCCTTTGGTAAACCAAGTAACTTCTGATTTCATACAATATAAAGTTATTTATACAGAGTGGTTCCTTAATGACAGGCTAATATTTAAGGAGGTGATTATTGGACCCATTTTAAGAAAAAACTATAGATATATAGAGGTCAACTTTAAAAAATAAAAATTATTAGACACTTTTAGATTTCTCCTGCGTCGAATTGCTACTAAAAGTCGCAGGAGAAATCCAGAGTTATTTCATCAGTAGCCTGTGGAAGTTTTCATCAGTAGCCTGTGGAAGTTTTCTGGCAAAACTATTATTAGACAAGCAGTGGTACGCCACTGACTTTTCTTAAAATAAAAAATATGTTTATTTTTGAAATCCTTTCTTAAGGAAGAGATTCGATCACTTGATTTTTTTTAGTCCGACACACGGTTTTCACCTAAAAAAATAAAATCTAATTCTGTACATTGTGATATTGTCATTAACGTAATTGTTATGACCATGCAAAGAAACGATTATTGATTTTTTTTAAGCGAAAGCCTTGCATCGGACTTAAAAACACCAACTGATCAAATTTGTTTGGAAATATATGCGAATTTCAAAAATGATTTTTATTTTAAGATAAAGGTGCGTACCAATTTTTTCTTCAAAAATATTCAATGCAAAGCTGGTACGGACGCGACTGGAAAAAAACTGCCTGTACAGGGTTATCCAACAAGAACTGGACAAGGCGATTTTTTTACTTTCCCTGTACTTTTATAAAAAAGCTAAAATAGCCATCATATGTAATTTTCTCCCGCGAATTAAGATATGTTCAGCAAAAAACAACTGAACATCAAATAAAAGTTGCTATTTTTTTTAAATAGAACACCCTGTATATTACTACATATTTGGACTCTCTAGAAAAATCTAAACACATTTTGTCCTATACCTTATTTAGCTGTTTAACAAATATTGACAGTTGAAAGTAGGGTATTTTGTCACTTTGACAGGCTCTAAAATCTAAACTGCACAAAATCAAGGAAAATGGTTTGCACATTCCTATCTTAAGTTCTCATAAACTATCAAATGACAGTATCGAATCGAATATAACCTGCGGATAAAATTAACCGAGACTTTTAAACCTCTAGTTAAATTCAAAGTTACTATCATTCGATAGTTTATGAAAACCCAAGATAGGAATGTGCAGACCGTTTTCTTTGATCTCGTGCGGTTTAGATTTTAGAGCCTGTCAAAGTGTCAAAATGCCCGACTTTCAACTGTCAATATTTGGTAAACAGCTAAAGATAGGTATAGGATATTATACACAAAATGTGTTTAGGTTTTTCTAGAGAGTCCAAATATGTAGTAAGTGACCCCTAGCACTTTTATTTGATGTTCAATTGTTTTTTGCTGAACATATCCGAATTCGCGGGAGAAAATTACATAATGATGGCTATTTCAGTTTTTTTTTATAAAAGTACAGGGAAAGTCAAAAATTCGCCTTGTTTAGTCCTCGTTGGATAACCCTGTACAACAGAAAATACATCTTTATGCCTAAAAGACGTGTACCCAATTTCATAAAGATATCTAGAATAGTATCGCACTTATATAAAAAAAAAATGTTTTTCCTCCTTTTGTATCTAAAAGCTAAGTTGTTTGGGGCATACATTCATAAGAAATTTTTTTCTTAAAATGTGTCCAAAAATCAACCTTTTAAATATTAGCATGCCATTAACGAACACCCTGTATAGTAATGGGCAGTGGCGGCTCGTAGGTATACAGTGCGAGTCTCTAACTTTGCAATAAATTGAGTAAAGGATAGATATTTTTTTTCGATAACTAAACTATGCTAGCACACGTGGATTACTATGCGCCGAACTGAAACTTTGTTATGCCCTTTAAAAAAATAATAAAAAAGGAATTTCATTTAAAAAATAGTCGATAACGTCATATCTCAAATTTGAGACACCCGTATGAAGCGGCCCGAGGTATTATGCCCACTATTATAGGTTTCGATAAAGTTCTTGATTAACCCCCAGTTTTATTCCTTCAGATTAACGTCAAGGTTCATTGAGTGTTTTATTCTTACCACTATTTAAAATCCATTTTTTGCAAAGTTCGTCGTTCTTTAGGGGAATTCGAAATAATTGAATCCCGTGATTTCCTCGATTATTAGTGCAGTTATAAAAACAACAGGTGATGCCTGACATGTTGAAAACAATAATAATTTCAAAATATTATAGTCAAAAATAGGAGAATAATAATTAATGTCGTATGAATTGTGAGAGCTCCGCAAACACTTGATCCTGTCATAAACCTAACTAGTTGCTGCAATTGCGATTATTTGGAAAATGTAGCTACGCGCGCCGTGCAGGGCGCTGCACATATATATATATAAACTAATATATCGCTAATCCAAACCAAAAATTGAAGCCACAACTAAAAGATGGAGTTATTTAAAACTCGCATAAGTCGGTCTTTGTCATTCAGTAAGTTCATACTGCGCAATCGTTAGAAACGCTCTGTGATTAGTTGAAAATATATGTAACAGCCAATAAAGTTATCCCCCTGATTGGCGGTAGTTTATTGGATTTAAATTATTGCCGCTTGCAGAGGTTATTTTTTAAAGCTATATGCTTATTTGCTGCTTATTTTCAAAGCACAAACACTCTAAACAGTTTTAAATTGAAATTACAATTTAATGTGCACAAGATACGATACGAATCACACGACACAATAAAACACAGATGGATCGATAAACGGAACACGGGTCGGGGCACGGCCACCTATACGACAACCAAATTGATGGTCGATTTATTTGTTTACATTAATATTTTTCAGTCAGTTTTTTCAATTATTTTATAACGTGTAGATATTATAATTATATTTCGAAACGGTTTCTTGTGGGAGATTCCATGTAAGCTACCTAGATGTCCTTCATATTTAAGTAAAGTTGATGAAGAGAATGTCCACACTAAACGCAGAAAGATCAGATTGAATGTTGAGAAATGGAAAGGGGCTATTGCCTCAGCTATTGCTGAAAGTTTGGATAGAGCAACTACTTACAACGAAATGAAGCAATATCTTTTACTGCGCTACATGAAGCTGATATCAAGATTAATGAACTCGAGGATGGATAGTTGAAAGGAAAAGGAAACTTGTCCTTTTTCTATTTAAATGAACCAGCTGAAGGGTACCCAAGTGTGCAAATGTCTGTGTTTCTGTCAGGTCAGAAGACTTGAAGTGTTTGTGGGAAATTTGTTCATTAAAAAAACATTGTGTTCGGACAAGTCTGATATAAAACAATCAGTACGTGCGGGTTGAGTATATTAAGTACTTTAGATAAAGTGCTTCATGAAGTCAAAATATTTTTGATTGGCAATAAAAATGAAGATGATATAACATCAACTATAGAACTGTAACTTTACTAACTATTGTATTTTGTAATTGTATGTGTATTTGGGCAACCCTTGGTCTGTTGTGGCTCACATCTGTAGATTCCACTAGGCCAGAGGCTTAATCCCTTTCATGTAATCGAAAGCTGTCTGGGGGTGGAGAGTTTGTCTAGTTCTTTCCATTGCCAGACAGCATAAAACATGCTCCATTGTTTCTTTGCCCTCCAAGCACAAGAGGCATCCCGTTTCTTCGGAAAGCCGTATATCTTGTTCATGTGGCGAACTAACTAGATAAGCACATGTATTTTTACTAAAATGGCTTGCATGAAGATTAGAATTCAACAGTGTCTGTCTAGAACAGCTAGTAAAATTGAGCTGCTTCGAAACCTTCAGTTTGCTTTTATTGTTGCAATACTTATTGGTTCATACAACTGCTTTGCATTTTATTCACAGTACTTATACAATATAGAAAAATCACTGCTTTTTGTATTTATATATGTGATATTTGTTTTACTTAACATGACTTAAGCTAATTAATCATTTTATTTTATCATGTATTCTGTTATTGCTACTTAAAAAGATTGTGCTTGAGTAGGTACTGAATAGGTGAACTAACTAAAAAAACCATACACTATATATACCTTTTATTTTTTGTGACTCGTTTTACTCTGAGAAATCTACTTGAATACTTATACGTAAAATACTGCCTTTTGCAACTGCTTTGATCTTGGGCTACATATTTCATTTAACTGTAATCACATTTGTTATTAACTAATCACATAGTTTATATTATTAATATATACATATTATCAAAAATGGAAATTATAAGCCAACAAGCATAATACAAAGCAATTATGTTATTCAGATATTCCGTTCATCTACTACTCGTAACTTTAGTTTATCCCTATCTTTGATATGATTTTTATTTCATGTCTATATTTTTCATATTTATTTTTATAATTAATAAACTTGTGTCCAGTTTTACCATATTGTCTTATTTTAAGATTAATAGGGAAGCACTAGATAGTAGAAGGGCAAGATTTGCTGCTTCATGGCCTTGTATAGGTGGCCGTGGTCGGGGTCGGCCTCGGCCAGTTTAATGCGCCACAAACGGACCAATAAGAACGTTCCGTACAGAGCGTGCGCACAAACAACTTCCTGAACGACAAAGATAGACTTATGCAAAATTGATATTCCCGTCTTTTAGTGTTGACTTCTTTTTCCACTCATTGTCCAAATGACGGTTTAGCAGTATATTTCTTTTTAAGTATATGGCGCTGCACGATTTTTGCTGGAGGATCGAGCAAGCACGTAGGTCTTACCTTAGTTCATATGCATCGCGCCGGACCGGCCGTAGTTTTCTGCGAAACAGTTTTTGATGAATATTCGCAAGATGAAAGAGAGCGTTTTTATACGCTTTTACGAAATAAGGGTGATAATTGTATTGCTGAATATTAGTTATTTAATGTTTTTAGTGTTCCGGGGTCAGATTTGATAGGTATCTACCTAGGTATCTATACATTATTTTAGATTTCATATATTGTAGTGTAGTAGTAGCATAAACCTAACTACGCCGAATAGTTAGGTTTATGATGGTAGTAGGTACAAGATTTAATATAATTATATTATAGGACATGTTATGTTAAGTTCCTAGAAACTGTAAATAAAAAAACTCCGGTCCTGCAACATTTAAAATCATAGGTAAATAACCGAAATAAAATAGAAGCCTCTTTTCATATTTAATTATTATACATAATCAATTTTAAGCACATGTAAATTTGGCAACAGCGCGAGCGACTCGAGTTCTGAAAGGCGTTTGGCCGTTGTTTGGCAAGCGACGAAATACGATAAAATTTAATTCGTAATAATGGTGGCGCCATCTCTCGATACAATTGTAGCATTTTTCTATAGCCTATGCCCACTGAGCGTCTATTCGAAGTAGTTAGGTATATGCTATTACCAGTAATATAAATAAATTAGATTAGTTTCTTTCACCAAACTTCAATACAAGGATATTGTTACGCGTGAGACCTACGACAACCTCTTAATAAACGTGTTCATTGTTTTGTTAAATTCTAGTTTTTTTTTGTTGCCTATAATAATACCTCATAGCCTATTTGTGAATTTGTTTTAAATTAAATCAGTTATTGAGGAGCGGTACCTAGGACATCAGGTCAACTAGTAGAGAGCTGCTGGCGCCCCTAACTCAACTAACCCAAACTAACCCATCTCTCTCTGAGCAGCAGGTAATTTGCACACTCACGTTACACTGCCTCTTCTCATACGACTGATTGTTTTTTTTTGTAATTGAACTTTGTTGTTTGACTTTATTCATTATTTCAACATAACTGTACTCTCTGCTATTAAACAGAGAAAGAGTGTGGCAATCTGACGACAGACCAGCAGAAACTCTGGTTCCAGACGCGGATTTACACATCTTTAAAAAAACAAAGGTGTGTGATTAAGACCGTACGACATAGGTGAAAACTTCAACAAAGCGATATTAAAAACTAAATAAAATAAAAAAAAGATCTTGGAGGTGTCGGGCATTCATCCAGATACTTCTCGCATGCTAGTCTAACGCTCTACCTATGAGCTACGGTCCCATTGGAGTACTTATGTCAAAAGTGAATATAAGCATCCAGACCGACATAGCTTTTACTTAAAGAATTACCTATTTTGCATTTTCAATCGAATCGATGTGACTTTTTGGCATATCGTACTCGTAACCGCCTTCTTAAAGTACGATAGTTTGGTTAGGGCAAATCGTTCGGTTTTCCAGTAATAATGATATATTATGTGATGACGTGTCGTGCAAAACTCGAAATCGTGAAGTTTAAATTCAACGAGATGTATAAAAGGAATCATCATTTCTAAAATGTCTTCTTGTACATTTTTTGGTGTAGATCTGCTCTTTTATAAGAAAAATTATATCTTGAGAGAAACAAATAAAAACCTTATTTTCTTGACTTACAAATTCCTTTTTCACATTTTTCCTCAAAAGTCCATTTTCCCGACATTTTCGAAACAGGGTCGCATTAATAGTTGTTTCCTAGAAATTTTCTATCAAACTCTTGCCTAGGTTGTTTCGACCATCGCGACTTTTCCGACGCTAGAATGTCCTAAAGTGACCCCTTTTTCAAAAAAAATACATGTCCAAAAAATGCTCGCCATTTTCCAATTCTCAGTAATTTCAATAGAGTTCAGAAAATCGTTAGAAAGAATGAGTCCAGAAAATTTCATCAAAATTAATTAATCTTATCGGCAATTACTGTGAAAATCGGATCGCCAAAAACAAATGACCGTCGGCTGCCCCCAAGTGTTGCCTAAAAACGTGTCAAATCCTAAATGTTGATTCGCAGTCTAGCCTATAACGGTCCCGTTTGGCATTTCTCACCACTTGGTATTTCCATTCCTTCATTTGATGAGCAATGTCTGAATATTGTTGATTGTTGTGGTTTGAATGGTTTTCTTAATATTCTAATCTAATCTAAAATTTACATTAGAACGCTTGTTTAAGAAATCGGCAGAATCGCTTACGCCGGAAAATCCGCGATTTTCTTATATTCAGGCCATTCATCGCCATATACTACCTTCTCGTTAATTTACAAAATCGGTAAATTCGACGTTTGTGGCAGTTTTATTATTTCGGGTCCAGTGTAAAATAAATGTTAGTTGACGCTATAATTCCGAAAGCTTGAGTTGTCAGAATAGGTTGGTAGTGTTGTAAAACATTTTAGATAACAATTGTCGAGTTGAATAATCGTTTTCTTTGCGGGTAGGTTATGCAATTAATTAAAATAGGATTCGGTACGTCAAAGTCGATTGTTTCCGAAATCGACGGGAAGTGCTGCTGTGCCTGACAAGCGTTGTTAAATCTGTGTTTAGACGGGTCGATCTATAGGTAGTGTTGGTAACAATGCCAGGCAAAAAACTGAATTTCATCGACTTTGATTCTAGAACTGGCCACGCCGTCACTTTTTGGTAAATTCTCCATTGGACCAGACAGTGTGGTTGTGACCGAAAAGTTTCAGTGACCTTTTGAGCAGATTTACCGTCCAGCCTGTAGTTTTGGGCTGTACCGTACCTTGTTTTTTTCTTGGCTTAGATGTCTACTAGTGCCTAAACTCTACTCCTTAATTGAGATCTTACATACTGCTTGCCAGAAGTCCCACTTTGCCCAACTTTTGAGTTTCAAATTCAGCGTCAGTGGATTTCTAAAGACCCTGTACAGGTAAATTGATTTTTTTCATTTCTGATTTGCCCTGTAAATTTATCTTTTATTTTTTTATTGGTCTCTCTGTGCACGTTCCACAGGTAAAATTAATTAATACTCTTTATTATTTTGTGCTGTTTTATATTATTTTAATTGTCCCATCACTATCTTCAAGATTTTTCCTGATTTTTGAGCCTCAATTAATCTAAAACTAATGTTTAATAGGTAGTTAGTCAATATTTCTGATTCTTTTCTTTTGATACCTCATTTTATTTGTTCCATCCTTAATGCATTTGCTTCATTTTATGCAAAAACGTCAATATGTTGATTTTTCGCAGGATTTTTCTGACCGGAGTCAAGTTTTCCCAAACAATTCAGGTTGTTTTGCAGAAATTATCTACAACCGAGAAGCTTCCTTTTATTTCCCGTTTACCTTATATCTTTCTGTGATTGCCGGCGCCGGCGTACATTACCTGCCGGGAGTTGTTTGGAGCTTCACATCACGTCTACGGAGTTGATGTTTAATTTTCTTAATTAATTATTTAGACAAAATCCCATTCTCGAGTGCATGCCTTAACCATAGCCTAAAGAAAAATTTAGGCTATGCCCTAACTTTAGAGCTTTAAAACGGTAAGAAAGTTGCTTATTTCACGGATTTTAATTGCAGTGTAATTAATTAATATCCAGTCCCTAGTGGGCTAAAAAGTGGAAGCCTATAGCGGTTGGAAATATTAGGTATCGCTTCTGTTATTCAATTTCACTGATCCGGAGATTTTTTTTTTAAATATGGCCGGAAGCAGCCTTCGCCAGTTCATGGAAATAAACTAAGATTCATTTTCACCGACCTAACTGTTATATTCCATTTAACTGTAATATTAGTGCTCAAACAAACAGGATTTGTGTAAATATATTTGTATTATTGTGACCTATTTATTTTGATTAATTTAACTTGACTACTAATTACTAAAATTGATTTATCTCTGGCTCGATTTAATGTTAACTTTATTGTTTTTTTTTCTCTATTAGTAAGCTTTGCAATTGAACGACGCCGAGCTACCTGTAACCTGAGTTCACTAATTTGCTTTTGATTTTGTTGTTCGTTCAAGTATTTAATACATTTTTAGAGTATTAGTTCCGAATTACCTTGGCTCGATAATCGAATTATTCGGACTACCTTTATTATTTAATCTATTCTATTGAACTTTCTCAACAAAATTTTGACGCCTAATTTTCTATTTCATCGGGTATTTATTTCATTAGAAAAAAATAATTTAAATTGCTCAATTTTCTTTCGTTGTACGAGGCTTAAGCCAAATCGAGCTCCACTTTCCAATTTAAGGATTTTCTGACTTAGGTCGTCTTTAAGTCAGTGCATAAATAACCCACCCTTACCATCGAATATTAACTAACGACTTACTCTCAGACATAGCCCTTAACTCTCCCTCTCCTCCTCCAGAATCGTCTAATTCTGGAGCTATCATAGAAGAAAAAAACATAGTCTTGATGGAATTTAAATATCACGATAAA
>JAEQML010074866.1:0-14127 GCA_016904865.1 Pissodes strobi | reverse complement strand
ATTGACGTGAGTATCCAAATCTTCAAGACACTCATGATTCGTCTGTCCCACTTTATTCACAATGTCATCTATACTTTTGACATAAAAACGATTAAGTTTATCAGGTAAAACATTTGTGTCGCAAACTATTTCATTAGCAAACTCTATCTCTTTTATTAAAAATTTAGAGCTATTTTTTGGAAACAGAGTTTTTACAGCATTCCACATTTCTGACGGATTGTTCCTACAACTATCTATTTTTGACTCAAAATACTCAATTTTTTCTTCCCGTATTACTCTAACAGCATTGTTTCTGTTCCTATTATATTCATTATGATTATGATTGTTCTTGTCTGATTTATACTCCCTATAACTAATATCTCGCATTTTACCGCCTCCTTGATTCTTTCATTCCACCAGGGTTTAAATCTAGAACAAAATTTAATTTTTTTTTCGGCGCTATTTCATTTAAAATATTCATTATCGTTTTATAAAGAGTTCTGTATTTCAAATTGACGTCCCTAACAGAGAAATCCCACCTTACTTCCAATAATTTTTCATCAATTAAATTATAATCAATTTCCCGTCCGCGAGACATCATTATTAATGGAACGCTCCGAGGGCTTCATGAATTGGTTACTTCTAAAGATATAATATAATGGTCACTTATTCTAGGGGTTTTGCATTATGTCAACTGTCGTTTCGTCAAAATTAGTGAAACCAAATCAATTATGCTACTAGTCTGCAAAGATTCCCTGGTAAAGTCGCATACTGCGTATATTGTTTAAGCCTGTTGGAATAATAATCATTTGAATTTCAATTAATATTAAAATCACCCATAATTATAAGAGGGATACTAACGTCACAAGCAAACTCATTACGCCATTCCTCAAACAAATTCAAAAACACAGAATCACTACTACTTGGCAAGTGATAAACACAAACTATCCTAGATGTTTTTCAACAATCCTTATTTCAACATTCAACAACCAGCAGTTTTTTTTAGTTATAATTTCTTTCACATCCATCACTCTAACATCATCTTTGATATACATCTGAACCCCTCCTGTATGTCTGCTGTGACTATCCACCCTTACACACTGACAACCAGCCACGTGTACTTCAGAACTCTGTATTTCACCTGCCAAATGAGTTTCTGATATGCAAACAATTAACGGTAAACTTTCTAAAATTAACGCATGAATCTGGTCAAAATGGGCCAAAGTGCTGCCTGAATTTAAGTATAGTATATTATTTTTCTTAAATACCCTCTCTCTCTTACTGCCCGCTATATATTTTCGCTTGTTATTTGTACATTTTGGAAATTTTCCTGACGCGTCATTTCAACAGAAGTATTACTGGTTAAAAAAATTAAATTCTTCCTTGCACGGAAACCGTCAAGCAAGATCACCTCAGAGATAAGTCTACACACACCTTTCTTATAGCTTTCTGAATTATCTATATTAAGATAGGAAATGTTTCCCTCTGAGTACCTATTTAGTTTATTTGCATATCCCTCGAGCCTAAAATTAAATTTTTCGATATAGCTATTATTTTGATTATTTGCTATACTAAATATGGGCACATAAGTGAATATAATATTAGTATGAGTAGACAATTTTACCTTGTGATTAATATCTCTAAATGATGGGTATTGATTGCTTTTACAAAAGTTGTTTGAACCTGCAAGTATTATAATAAAGTCATTCCTAGTGTTAGCACGTAAATGAAAATAAATTGTGGACTGTATCGTTAGGAAAATATTCTACGCGCTCACATTTATGACAAGAAAGAAAATAAATCCATAGGTAATTGTTTCCGACACACATAAATTGCAATGGAAGATGAGTACAAGGCACTTACCACGCTTATCTTGACATTCCCAATGAATTTGTACTCGGGGATCCCCTTGTTTCTCAAACTTTGCTATCCACCAACTTCCGCAGATACCATCCAAGGTCCTTATCACGATTTTGAAACACTGGCCTTAATTTTGCTGCTAAAACTTGGATGAAAAACGAATCGGCGACCAGACTCTGTGACCGTTACTGCCGTACTTCTGAATTTGCCGTATTGGCGATTGCGCACGGTTTTTTGTGCCCTGATTTTATTTACAATCTGTGTGCATTCAAATTTAACACGAAAATATATGTCTAATTTTAAGAATTATAAAGAAGATCAATTATGCGCTAACATAAGCCGGCCGTCAAACCACACTGTGTTTTAACAACGTAAAGAAAAAAAAATTAAATATACCCAGCAGTTTTCAATCAATTCACTGAAAACTTGTTAAATCCCAAAAGAAACAAAAAACAATATAGAAAAAAACCCACCCTAATCTAAAATTAAATAAGCATAGGTTAAGAATTGGGAAGTGGACACAGTTTTATAACTGGTCTACGAAATTGCCCGGTGGCTGTTTGCACTGTAACCACTCGCGTGTGCTTGTCTTCGCCGCTATGAAGCTCAATAACTCGCCCAAGTGGCCATTTTAGAGGAGATTTATTATCGGTTTTATTAAGAACTACATCATTTCCAAGTTAAAAAATGGCCCGGTGTTAGCGGGATCAAATCGTTAGGATCAGAACTTTGTGCACACAAAGGACGAGAATTAAGTAAAGATTCAATTTGATATAGTAAGGTGGTTAATTCTTCAAAGGTTGATCGCCTAAGTGTGACTTCACCATTTTGACGCCTGCTTCTGCAAGTCCATTAAAATGGGGTCCTGAAGGAGGACTAAAATGCCATCGAAGGTACAACGTTTCGGATGCTTGCTTGGCATACTCAAGGAATTGGTTGTTGGCACCAACCAGATTGGTTCCATTATCGCTGTAACAGGCAATTACCGTCCCTCGTCTTGCGATAAATCGCCGAAAAGCCGCGACAAAACTGTCGGTAGAAAGTTCTTGCGTGAGCTCCAAATGTATAGCCTTCGTAGATGTACACACAAAAACGCACACATATGACTTAAAAATCTTGTCACCTCGAGTGCGATACATAGTCACAAAAAATGGACCACAAAAGTCTATAGCAACGTGTGAAAAGGGCTTTAGTTGTGAAATCCTATGTAAGGGTGTCTCCCATTGCAGGGGGAGCATAACATTTAGGACGAACCTTTAAACAACGCAAGCAGTTAGAAAGAGTTTGTTGAATAGCTTTTCGCGCAGATATAATGCAATATTGTTGTAATATTAAATTATGTAAGGTTTTTAGTCCTGGATGCAAGTATTTTTTATGTGTATATTCGATTATCAAGGTGGTCAAACGGTGAGAGCTCGGTAGCAATAAGGGATGCTTAATCGAAAATGAAATATTCGCTCTTCTTAGACGGTCGCCTGCCCTTAGAAAACCTTCCGAATCAAGAAAAACGGCCAGTTTTCGGAAAGGTTTAGGCAGTAGGTGATTCTTTCTTATTTTAGAAATAATATCAGAAAATATGGAATATTGGACATGCTTTATAAGACACATCAAAGACTTCTGTAGCTCATCATGGGTGGGATTTCCAAACAGTTTGTTAGAAGACGGTTTGAAATTAATTGAAACACAAAAGCAAAATGACAAAATTCTTTGAATTTTTGTAAGTGCTGAGTATTTATCAACTATTTCATCCAAAATGTAGGATTCCACATTCAAGTTTAAGACAATTCATTTTTCCTCTTTTGCAACTTCTGCATCGTCATCAATTGGTCTAGGAAAAGGACTATTAGGCCACTCGCTTCTTGGCAAAGACAAAAATGAGGGTCCGTTCCACCACATTTCATGAGCTAGTAATTCGGAAGGAGACATTCCACGTGAAGCACAGTCTGCTGCATTGACAGCGGAAGAAACATAACGCCATGAGGCAGGCAGACAATTTGATCGAAATAGGTGTCTCTTACAAATGTAATCAAATCAGACAGCAGTTTGGCAGCTGTCAATTCGAGTTTGGGTAAAGTCAAGGATTTCAATGGGGCGACCCTTCCTTTTGCACAAATAAGAAAAACAGACGTATCGTCCTTTGTTTCGATACGAAAATATACTACGGCACCATAGCCAATATTCGAGGCATCACAGAAACCATGAATTTCACACCTTTGATAATTATTTTGCATAGCACGACGTGGAATTGAGAGCTTTGAAAGCGCTGGAAGTTCAGCCACGGCATATATAACAACCAGCAATATTACTCGACCTGTCAGGCGAAAATTTAAATTTGACCTTGCTAATGTCAGTTGGGTAGGAAAAGTCAGGGCTGGATTTGAAATATATAAGTGTGATTTTCCTTTAACAGAGCCGTAATATAAAATTTCAAATATCAATGGGTTATGAAATATATGTATACCTTGTTGTATGAGCAGGAAATCTAAAGAAATTCTTCTTGGAAGAATATCTCTGGTTTGTACAAGTTCTTATTGCTTAAACACCATGGCTTTTTGCATTACACAATGTCATAAACAACGTTCGTCTCTCACAATGTCAATTATTTGACAATATACGCCAATGGTTTCGATTTAACTCTAATAGCAATAAAATAAACCAGTCGTAAAAACACGACGCTGCTGGCGGCAGTTTGACGGATTTCCTACCAAGGAATATCTTGCGCGCGGACTTGCGCAGATGCGAAAAAAGAAGATGTGATATTGCTGGTTGTTATATGTGCCGTGGTTCAGCCTTGAGCCGAGTCCAAGAAGCGATAATATTTTGGTCAGGGGGTTCATCGCAATCCGTGTTAGAAGTCCATAAGCACTGCATAATATATTTTGCTGAAAGAAGAACAGGGCACAAAAATCCCAAAGGATCGAAAATTCTCCCTGTGTCCCATAGAATAGTACGTTTTGTACAGGATTTATCACTCGTTCGGCACTGATAGAAAAACGAATCAGAATAAGGATGCCACTGAAGTCCTAAGACTTTAAGAAAGTGAGGCTCGTCTTTATCGAAGGATAAAGGCATTTGTCGATCGGAATTTGGGTCAACAGCTAGCAATTCTGGCGAATTGCTCGCCCATTTTCGGAGCTCAAAGCCTCCAAGTTTTAATAGTTCAATTAGTTCCTTTTGTAATGCCAGGGCAGAGGGAACTGACGGGCACGTCCCGAGAATGTCGTCTATGTAGACTTGAGTCCTTAGTATCTTGCTTGCATGGGGAAACCGAGATTGCTCTAAATTGGCAAGTTCATTTATCGTACGCACAGCTAGATATGGACTACAGCTTAAGCCAAAGGTGACTGTATTTAAAATCCATTCGGACAAAGGTTCTTGAGGCGAAAATCTCCACAGAATTTTTTGATAACGTCGATGTGCAGGTTTGATAAGAACTTGACGAAACATCTGCTTGATGTCTGCTATGAAAACTATAGGGTGTAATCGAAAAATAAGAAGAAGGGAGCATATATCTTTTTGTAGTTTTGGCCCAGAAAGTAAAGTATCATTCAAGCTTAGACCTTTAGGACCTTTTGCAGAACCATCAAACACTACCCGTAGTTTTGTGCTTATACTTTCCGGTTTCAACACACAATGGTGGAGTAAGTAGAATGAAAGTGATGACTTTGGGCTATTTGAAGAAACTAGTTTCATGTAACCACTTTTAGTGTAATCTTTTAGGAATTCAGAGTATTCCGAATATAATCTAGGATAGCCTAGACTCAAGCATTGAAAGTCTGCGAAAGGCTTGTGGGTAAGTATCGCCCATTTCCGGTTCGGAATTCTTAAAGGGAAGAGAAACGACAAATCTTCCGGAAGGATCTCTAGTGACTGTTTGTTGAAAAATGTTTTCACATTTAATGTCTTCTGGAGAAAAAAATATTTTTGATGGGATTTGTTCGATTTCCCAGAACTTTGGAATACTTATCTCAAGTGGAATCTCTGACGTTGTAAAAAAGGTCTTGATTTGCAAAGTAGTGTTGGTGGAATTATTTATTCTACCTAGCAAAACCCAGCCGAAAACTGTCTCGATGGCTGTAGGTTGGCCTACAGCACCTACAATTCGGCCATTTCGAAGAATTTGTGTAAATATATCTGCTCCGAGAAGTAAATCTACAGGGCTTGACAAGAAACATTTCTCATCGGCAAGTTTTAATCCGCTCAAGTGTTCCTAGTCTTTATTTTCTAAGTTAAACGAAGGCATATCTGAGTAGAGTTTTGGAACAACAATTGCATCAAAGGAAAAAGTAGGTTCTGAGAGATTTTTTGGTTTTATTGTACAGTGAGTAACCCCTTTAGATGAAAAGGAGGACATCTGGTTTAGCCCTAAAATGGCAGTAGAAAATTGACGTCGAATTAAGTTTAAACGGCGTAAACATTTTTCGCTTATGAAATTGGACTGACTACCAGAATCAATTAAAATACGGATAGTTTGATAGGCTCCTCTTCCATCGCAAATCTCAACGACAGCAGTGGCTAAGAGGACGGTGCTCTGAGAAGCGAAAGTATTTCCGCAAGAGTAGATGGCGTATGTTTTACAGTAGAAGAGATTCCTTGGTTATCCTGAGTGACATTATTCGAAGAATCATTGACTGCACTCGAATTTTGATCTGCATTTTTAGAAATATGTAAAACAGAATGGTGTCGATAGCGACAAGTGCGGCAGCGATATGAAGAATTGCAATTTTGTACATTATGAGAATGGTGCAAGCAATTGAGGCATAAACCATGTTGTTTGGCATAAGCCGTCCTATCACGATTTTTCAAGAAATTTAGGACATTTGGAAAGCACATGGCGTTCTTTACACAAATAGCAACTTATATTCGAGCCCTGTATGTCTGCAGGAACCTTATTACAAAGCGAAAATGGTGAACCAGTTTTATTGTAACCCTTTGAAAAATTTAAATTTTTTAAATTTGGTGGGATATTTTTATTTGATTTAGTGTTTGTTAAATGTTGTACAGATTCGAGAGCCTTGCATTTATTTTCTAAAAATTGATACAAATTTTTATAACTTGGGATTGCCCCTGTGCTATGTTGAATCTCGGAATGAGTACGTGTGGTAATGTCTAATTTTTCTAAAAGCATATGAAAGAGTACATAATTCCACTGATCTCTGTTAAATTTAAGGGCCTTTAAGGCTGCTAAAGATTCTGAAAATGTATTTAAAAGTGCTCTGAAATCTTTGCACTATCATTTTTTAATGTAACTGCCATAATAGCATTTAAAGCATTTGATGCCAAAAGACGCTTATTTTGGTAACGATTAACCAATTTATCGTAAGCAATGTTGTAATTATCGTTAGTAATTGAAATACCACTAAGCAACTTTAAAGGCTCTTCCTCAAGATACGATAAGAGGTACTGTAATTTCTCGACATTTGACAATTTCACATTCTCATGTATAAGTTTCTTATATAAATCGAAAAAGGTAGGCCAAAGTTTTTGATCTCCTTTAAAGGTGGGTATAGTGATCATAGGAAGTTTTACACTTGCTTCAACTTTAACTTGACTTTTCTGGCCACTGACAGAAGCTCCAGAAGAAATAGGCTTAGAAATCTGATTAAAAATTAATTTGCAATCATAATAATACTTATCAGCGTCTTTTCTGACCTTATCTTGTGCAAGAAAGTCTGTATCTTCAGTTGTAAGCATGATAATTTCATTATGAAGCTCTTGAAACCTATCGTAAGCTTCTTTTAAATCACTATATCTAACCTCAAATTGTTCGAGAGCAGTAACATCTTTTTGAGCCTTAATAGCAAGTCGGTAAACCTCCACAATTCGACCCGCATAAATGCCTCTTTTAGCTGCCAATCTTTTTATTTCAGACATTTCTTTATAGGTAATAAATTAATGGTAAACTTGATGGTCAATACAGGTTATTTTATTGTAGAAAGTATTTTAATAGATAGAAAACTTGTTTAAATCGTTTGAAGAAAGTTGCAACGTAACGCTTAAATAGTCGAAAACGCAGCGTAAAGACCCGGACTAATGTTGTAGCAGCAAATATCGCTACGTATTTGGAAATTCAAAAATAGCGCGGTCCACGGCGGAGACGAAACCACTGAACGAAATGTAATTGAATGCTAAATGTTGATAAGTGAAATATATTTTATTTATTGTATCTGATAAGTGTACAAAACCAGTTGAAAAGGCAATCTGTAGATTGATTGGAATTTTGATATTTGAAATATTTTAAAACAATTTAGCTAATCTCGATCCGGCTCGAAGGACCAAAAATGTTCCACGTAAATGAAAATAAATTGTGGACTGTATCGTTAGGAAAAATATTCTACGCGCTCACATTTATGACAAGAAAGGAAATAAATCCATAGGTAATTGTTTCCGACACACACAAATTGCAATGGAAGATGAGTACAAGGCAGGAGTGGCATAAAATTAATTTTCCATTGATAAAGTTTCTATAAAGGTCTTCATACTATTGATTGTATTCATTAATTCTGTCTTCATTTCCCGATAGTAGTTGAGGGCCTTGGTATTCTCCTCAATTATCGTTTCTAATTCATTTATTTTGCTTTTATATGCTGTCAATTCTTGCATCAGATGATCCATCCTAGTCACACTTCCGTCATTATCTTCACCCTTCAACGTCTGTACTTCAACATCAACTGCTCCAAATTGAGCCTGTATTGCGACATACTTCTGAACAGCCTGTCCTGTCTGGGTCAATGCGTCAGCAAAATGTCTCTGAGGTAATTTATTCAAACTTGATTCAATTTTGTTTTGAAGTTCTTTGTTGATGTTATTCAGCCTTGCAATTTCTTTAGTATTTTCCTCTTCAGCAACTGCCGCCTCTTGGGCGAACGTGACTTAACTTATTTTTAATCTTTTAATATAATTATTTTTTTCATCAAGTTCTGCTTTTAAGTCTTTAATTATATTTCTCAATTCTTCAGCGACACTAAACTCTCCATCTATTACACACTCTGCACACTCCCTAGAACATCATATTAGGTTGTCTCGAATCTTTACATGTCACTTATTCCTTCTTAAACATTTAAAAGAGGTTGCCATTATTATATTTACCCTAGTACTATTTACCCACTATCACCTGTACACATGAAAAATGTATAATGTATTTTAGTTCAAACTTCTCATGTTTTCAATTTAAGTCGGGTCCTCTGCCTCTTTCACTTATGCACAACTGCCTTCAGTGTGCACTGTTTATACCAATAGAATTGCCTATTTACGTTTATTCGACGTACAGCCCGAAACAATTTGAGCAAAACATATTGCAGACATCATCAAACACTGATAATTGAAAATTGTGATATTAAACGGTCTTCGTAAAAAAAAATTATGATCGTAAAATCGTTAATCCAACAATAACTCACTAACCATTACTGAAATACTTTCAGGTGTGTATAGTTCCTCTCACCATAGGCACCCGTTCGGGATCCAACAGGTCGTCGTCGGCCAAAACAACCACGATGAAACAAATAAATGGTTCAACTATCTTCAATATCCTATTGGACGTGACAAAAACGTGCACACGAACGGTGTGATTCCTGCTAGGAGCAAGCAAAATCCGCAACTTAGGATGGACCTAGGTAATATTCCTCCTAAAATTAACGTACATGAAAGTAGTAAATAAGGTCCATTTTATATTGCATTACTATTTATTTGCCTTTGATTCTGATTAATTAGTTAATTTTTATATTAATTATATTATTATATTATATATAAATTGATATTATATAATTTTAGTGTTTGACTATTGTAAATATGTCTGCCATAAAAGTAATCAACTCAATTTTATAATAAATAACTTCAGGAGATAAATAAGTTAAATAACACGCCAATCGAAAAAGGGATTCAAAGCTGACAAGCCAGAAGATACCTATCTAAAAACTAATAAATGCCAAGTTAACTCGGGTAAGTAACTAATTAAAACATGAAAAACAAAAAGTAAGGGGACCCGAAATGTTTGTGTAATTAAATTTTGTTAAGTATAACTTCCAAAACGTCGTTATATTTGACTTCACTAATGGGGATGTTCTGCCAATAAGATGAAAATATACCACCGACAACCACTTTTTTTTGCTAATTTTGTTTAAATTTCATTAAAAGTTATCCGAGAGACATTCGGGTTGACAGAGCAAATTGGGACGCTTTTTATTAAGAAGAGAAAGGTCTTTACTTTATCAATCTACGGTTAATTCAGCGCTGACGCATGGTTCGTAAGTGAAAAAATATTAAAAATAAAAAGACAAACTGACTGATCGATGTGAATTTCGCGAAAGCGGTTAACTTAAAAATTGGTATAAATTTCTAGTGATATAGAAACACTGTATTGTAACTTTCCATATGGAATATATTTCTATTATTTCTGCTTTATGGTTCAGTTTAGGTTAGCTTGAGTTACTTTTGATTAATTGGAGTTTTGGGTGAGGAAATTAGTTCGGATTGTTAATTTAAGTTATTTTGGAGTAATTTGGCTTTATTAAGCTTAGTTTGGATTGGTTTTGGTTAGATGTAACGCTAGTAGGTTCACTGAGCGACGATAATATTTATAGGTGTGAGTCGTAGAGTAGACAGTTGAGCGAAGTCGGCATTAAATTTTTCAATAAGATTACTCGTATATCAATCATTTTTAAGCATTGAAATTAGGGTAGTAAAATTTGGGAAAATATCCTATCTAAGAATATTGAGAAACCTGAAAAGAAATTTCATAAGCTTAACTTGCTCCAGCTCCAGCATGCCAAAAATGCATCAAATATCCTAATTAAACTATTTATTTAAATATTGAGTTTATTTTCAGTAAAACGAGTACAATAGAAAATTAATTAGATCCCAAAACTAATTGAGATTATGTTATCGTACTTAAAATAATAATACATATTTAAAAAATAAGCTTCATCAAAGTTATAAGATCACCTACCCCTACTTTTAAATCATTAATACCGCCTAGTTTTTAAACCAAACTAAAGCCTGATTTTTTAGAGTTCTGACCATGTAACAAATAATTGCAGAACGCATTAAATAAAGATTAATCCCATGATTAAAAAATCAATTATAAGTTTATTCCATGGAAGCAATAATACCAGTAGACAAACAGGCTAAATAATTAAATGAAATTAAATTGACCTGCGAAGAATATATACATATATTTAATAAAGATATACAGGGGAAATCGAAGTGAGCTCAATTCGGTAACCTGTTTACGGACAAAAACCTAAAGTTATAGTTCAAGGCAGTTTACTGCCATAAGGCGTACAGTAAATTACAATAAGTGCGTAGCATTTAAGTAAATATATATTTTTTTATGGCAGTGGCACACACACTAAAGGGAGATCCTGACGAGCGGTGTGTGTGCGAAGGTGTTGATTGACACGGTTCTTGAATATTTGTAGGTTGTAATTAGTGGGAAACAGATGTCCTGGAAGTGAGTTCCACAGTGATGCAGTGCGCCAGACAAAGGAGTTCTGGTAAAGCGATGTTCTAGGTGTTTCTTAGTTATGCAACGAAGTGGTGCGCTCCTGCCGTCTGTCGGGACTGTCTGACAGGAGTTGCTAGGGGCGCGATTATGCGGGCCAAATCCTGGGAACATCTACCGTGAAAGTATCTGTAAAACAGAGACATCTCGGCCACATGTCTGCGATGTTCCAGACTATCCAGATTCCGGGTCAACTCCGGATCGCCGACGAGACGCACAGCCCTCTTCTGAATGGAATCCAGCAGCTTTAGGGTATGCTTTGGTGCGGCATCCCAGATATGTGAGCAATATTCTAAGCACGGTCTTATTTGCGCTTTGTACAGCAAGAGCAACTGCTGCGATGTATAGAGTTGCGAAATAGCGCACCAAGCTTCTGGGAGGCTGATTTTGCGATGTTAGCAAAATGGTCATGCCATGACATATTGCTGTTGACCGAGACTCCCAGCAGCCCGATTGACGAGGATGAAGGAATGGTCGATCCTGCCATAATGATGTCAGGGCCCGTTGTATTGGCCCTCTTAGTAAACGTTGCTGCTTGGGTCTTTGCTGCATTGAACTGGACCAAATTTTGGTCGCCCCAAGTTTGAACTTTCTCCAGGTCTTGATTAATTGCTGTAATCTGCTCCTGTCTGCGGTGATGAGTCTCAGTCGCTGGTAAGGGTTTGACATCGTCTTAGTTAATAACGGAAGCAACCGATTTGTATGTCATCAATTCGCCAGCTATCTTATTTTGAATCTGAAAATTTATTTCGTTGACATCAACGTTTTTTGCAGCCAATATAACACGTTGGCTCAACCAAACATGATTTTTGTAATTTTGAGCAATGTTTGGGAACCGCATCTCGAAGAGTTCGGTGTTTGATTCAATAGAGTGACAAAAATTTGCAGGGAATGTAATGCATCCAGACGTTGTGTCAACGGGAATTTTGCCATTACCAATTTCACGCAATTGTTTGGAAAAAACTTCTCCAGATCGATCATTCTGCAATTCGACTTGCATGTTCACATTTAATTTAAGTGTTTTGATGTATTTCCATAAAATTGACGACTTCAAGTATCCATTAAGTTCGTCTGCTGGCATTGATCGTAGAATCAATTGTCGAAAATCACCTGCCAATAAAATCATCGCACCAGCAAACCGGTTTTGGTTAATTTTTAAATCTTGCATGCCTCTAAATATTTGCTGTGTGTCATCGTGCATTCATCCCAAACGATCAATTTGCGTCGCTGCAACACTTTGGCCATCGCAGAATTCCTCGAAGTTGGAGTTTCATTAGTTTGCATGTTCAACGGCAACTTGAATGCTGAATGAGCTATTCGACCGCCTTCCAACAACGTAGCTGTAATACCCGATGAAGCAAGTACAAGTTTAGTTCAATTCTATTTTGCAATCGAATCGTTGTCAATATCAATTATATTAAAAACGTTTGTCCAGAGTTGACTCCCTAATTGCAAAATTATAACGCCATAACGTTAACTTAAAATTACAACTTTACCTATACAACATAAATTTGCATCTTCATGATACTTTATAGGTAGCAGAACCGATATCTCTTAGTAAGCCATATATATTAAGGTGCGTATATAAATAGCGAGACGCGCACGAGACGCGTACGAGCCAAGCCTATTCCTGCAAATTAGTGACTCGCCACAACTTTTTTGGAGCAGCGAGCTCGACGCGACCCGAGCCTGTCGCGAGTATCCTGGATCCATCAGGAGATACGCGCATGCCACGAACCATCGACGAATAATTTTGATTTAAGTGGGATCACTTTTGGATTTGTTTTTGTCTCAATTCAGAATTATCGTGGCTGCGTGAAGAAGTGCAACAGAATAAACGTGGTTGAGTAATTAAGAGAAGAAAACGGTATCGAAAGAGTAGACCTGTCATCTCTGACGACGAGGAACAAACGGCAGCTGTATTAGTTATGTACAGTGATGCTTTATTAATTTCATCAAGTTTATTAAATAAAAAGCGAAAACCGCGATGGTGGTGCAATGCGTTATATACAAACCGCTCAAGATCGGAACATCAAGCAGATTTAAAGTATCGGCGGACAATACAAAAAATTCTCCGGAATGTCCTTTACAGATTTTTAGTTTTTGTTGAACTAAACTGAACTAGCTATTTCCAGCAGAGAAGGATATTATATATAAATGTAATATGGTTTCTTCGGGCCACTTCATTAATTACCATTACCACCAGTTCTGTTGCTTCGGTCGCGCAAGCAACACGTATACCAATCCGCTCTGCGAACGAAGTCAAAAAATGAAGTGAGGCAAAACGCTAACGACACCCAAAGCAGCACTATTCTTTTTAGTGTAGTGTATGCGCCAAAAATTCGTTTAACGTTGGCTTATGCTAGAATAATTCGTTGGACGTTAGCGCAACAAGCGCAACAAACACAGAGTGATAGCACGATCGTACTTCGAGTGCATGTGTATCTGGTCACTTTGTGAATAAACAACAACAGCAAACCCACTACAGCAAAGACGAAGGTCACAGAGGATCCAGGCGGCAGGGAAGCCTGCACAGCGATACCGCCGGAAGAGGCGATAACAGGAGCAGTCAAGAAAGAGCGTGACAAATCTCCAGTGACCAAAGTGCTTACTAGTAAGTTAAAACATACATCACACACATCCAACACAATAGCATTACACAAACAAAGCATTAAAATGGGGTCATCTTTGATTAAAAAGCTCGAGGCGGAAAACCTCGATCTCCGTAAAACAATTCACAAACTAAGATCAGATTCAGACAAAAATAATAAATTAATCCAAGAGCAGAG
>JAEQML010074865.1:0-14127 GCA_016904865.1 Pissodes strobi | reverse complement strand
ATTCCCAAGTTCAAGTTCAAACTTGGGACAGGGTGATAATTAGTTAGTAGCTTTATGAATTATTATATTTGACAATACTACTGACAAAATATGGAGAAGCTGCGTGCTCTCCCGCTTCTGTCATTGCTATCGAGAAAGTAATAAACGAATATGGTGTTCTTCTTCTTCTTCTTCCTCAGCAATTTGATGTCCACTTTTGAACATAGGCCTCTTCCAATGATTTCCATGTCGATCTTGGCTGGGCTGGCTGGATCCGATTCTTTCCCGCATGTCGTTGGATGTCGTCTCTCCATCTCGCCTGTGGGCGTCCGACACTTCTTTTTGACTCTCTTGGTCTCCATTGCATCAGGGTTTTCATCCATTTCGTCGAGTTGCTTCTGGCTACGTGGCCTGCCCAACTCCACTTCAACCTCGCTACTTTTTCAATGATGTCGCAAATTCCTGTTCTTCTCCTGATGTCTTTGTTACGTATCCTATCTCCGGTGTTAACTTAAGAGAATTATAGCCTTTGTCTATATCGGTAAACCGGATACCTATTATAGGAAGTTTTCGTTGGTCTCAAAAATTTTAACGCTACGGTTAACGAATACGTTAAGTACCTTAGTCGCTATATATAACAAGAAACATACCAAATGTCAACGTTGTTAATTAGCGTTAACCGGAACCGCATTTTGTAAGCAGCTAAATCTGCCTATTATCGACTGAAGAAACGCGAGGTATTTGAATTCGTCTTCTCTGAATTTTGATTCCAACCTGCAACTGCAAATACATTTTTTTAAAGCCCATTGCTCTTACAGATTTTCTGTTAATATATCTATCAATTTATTTATTAATAATTGACTGCTTAGAAAAGTAAAAGCAAATAAGAGCAATAGATCTTGGGCTAAAAAATGCATTGCAGTTTAAAAGTTTTATAGAAAAAATTGTTTTTGATAAATTATTAGTTTTAGGGAAGAATGGATCAAGAAAAAAACGGATTGGTATTGTCATATCATTTTATGTAAAACGTAAACCTAGAAGAAAACAAAAACTTAATAATTCTAATAATAAGTTTGGAGTTTTTAGTTATTATTACAAATTTCACAAAAAAATTAAAAACAAAACATTATTTCACAAATGCAATATCCATTGGGAACAAAATATCAAGCATATAATTTGTACTGATTATTTTTTTTATCATGCCTATTGCCTACCCCACCTGACTATTTCATTGAAAAAAACAGAAATCCCGAATCCGCCATTAGCCATTATATCAAACACCAGACCCAGACCAGACACACAAAACTCCAGACTTCATCACACTGGACTGGATAGCCACAGAAAATAAACTAATAAAAACGTATGGATCGCAGTATAACTATTCAACCCAGTTTTAAGTACTTTCAAGACTGTTATTATTATTTTAAATAAATTTAATGGCGACGGACTTCCTTTGAACCCTTTCACACTCCGCCTTCTCGAGTTCCGGATTCCGGACGTTCGGGTTTGGCGAAGATGGACTTCGTTTCCACTCGTCTTTCTCCGTCACTTCCGGCGTTAGTTCCTTCGATACAAGCGCCTCATGCGCAAACTAGTTGCGCGTCAAACAGTATGCCAAATAACGCATATGATTCGGGCACTCTCCTCCATTAATTTCTATGGTCAAGCAAAAACACCACATTATATTACAAAAGCGGAATGGCAACATTAGCTATTAAAAAGGGTTTATGAAGATTGTGATGGTGCCATGTCGCTCACATCAAACTGTATGTCTAAAACTATAGCCCTGCATCTAAAGTAGGGATTTTCATATTTATGAACGAGTTGGTAGAGAATTCTTTCAGAGGAAAAAAATATTTACGTAGATAATATAAAACATTTTCCTCGTAAAGATTCAATAGGAATAGCAACAAATTCAAGTAGTCTCGAGACGATCGATTACAGCGCATTCTATGAACAAAATATGCAACGACATCGTGAATTCGCTCCAAATCGGATCTCGTAAATTGCCGCCAAGAATTTTTAAAGCCCAATAAAAATAATTAAAGAGAAACGTATCAGACGTCGCATCGTTATAGTTGAAAATGGCAGCATCAGGTATTCCGAATCTCCATGTTTGTGCGTCGACTAAAAAAACAGACTGAAGGTGCTAAAATGCGTGTATATTGCTTGGCTTGACATTGGGGAATTTAATTTGGAGTAACCGGCCAAATTAGGATGGCAACACTGGAGGATATGCAAGTTGCAGTTGGCACAACTAGAGCAAATGATAACGCTTCTTTGATTCAGATCGCATTGATCTTAATCCGCCCCTGTGTTACCGGCAAAATGAGAAAATATTTGGATTCCTGAAGAACAAAGGATTACAAAGATGGCGGGCAATACTCACCTAATGATAAGTAACAGATATTACTGTAAAGTAGTACAAGGTACAAGACATCATCAGCCTTTACTGGCCAATTATGAACATACGCATAACAGCTCCTTCTTATTTCCTTTGCCATTAGACTATAGCCACAGCTTAGTACAACAATCAGCTGGAAGACTCTCGGCCGGCACCTTTGAAGTATTGGCCCGGAACAGAAAGAGATGCAAGATACGCGAAACTCGCGCTGTCGCCCTCGCACCGGGGAGAGAATCCAGCGCCGTATTAAGGATATTTTATTTTTGAATTCCAGTACCGTATTATCAGGTTATTGGTTAAACTCGGGTGCTAGGTGCTTTGCTGATTATTAGCGATTATCGTATTCATGAAAGAAAAATAAATTAATAAACATAATGGAACAATACAAAGACACAATTTATTTAAGAAGAGTTATACAAGGTGTAATTTCACAAGTCGAAAAATAAAACAAACATAAAGTATGGTCAAACCACAAATAAACATTAGGTAATTAAATTAAAATAAATACTGAAATACATACATTTGAACGGAATCAGTGAAAAAGACAATGATTACATGGGTATTTAACATGTTTTTACAATTTTATTATTTATTTCTTCTTAATAGGTATAGTATACCTGAGGGCGAAGCGAAAATGAATTGACATCAAAACCGTTTGTGACTAAAAGTACTTACACTATAATAATTTTATTGATTCCTCCATATGATTAATTTATTTATATTGATATTTTTAAAATTAAAGTTAATATTTTTAAAAGTATAGTACATGCGAACTCTTAAATATAATTTTTTTACGACTGCCCTGAAAATAGGCAAAAACGCACTAACAACTGCTGAAAAGTATACTTTGCACACGGCGTATGCAAAGTATACTTTTCACACGCTTATTCGGGTATTGAGATTAAAGGGCTTCGTCTCTGGTTTAGAGCTTCGGTCTCAGAGGTCCCATTCCCAGATCTCTAAAAAAGGGGGCCCAATTTTAGGGCTTCACCCACCCCAGGAGCCCCTTTTTGCAAAACTGTAGAAAATGGGACTCTCATATCAGGGGCTCTATTTAAAGGCTTGGGGCCCAATTTCAGGGCTTCGCCCCGGGGGCCCCATTCCTAAATCTGTAAAAGATGGCACTCCCGTACCATAGGCCCCATTCTAAGGTCCCCCTGGGGCCCAATTTTAGGGCTTCGCCCCAGGGGGGGAGGCTCTTTTCCAAATGTGTCAAATATGAGGCTTCCACACCGGGGGCCCCATTCAAAAGCTTCGCCCCCGAGGGCCCCATTTTAAAATCTATGAAAAAATGGGCCCCGTACCAGGGGCCCCATTTCAGGGCTTTGAGCCTCAAGGATTCCCAATTTAGGGCTTCACCCCCGGATGCTCCCTTTTCCGAATATATAAAAAATGGGTCCCCCGAGGGAAGGCAAAGCCATAAGAGGAGACCGCCGCGCCAGTGAATGGCGCCTTTTTCCAAAGATATGAAAAGAATAACTCCAAAAATTAAGGGCGAAACCCTAGAATGAGGGACGAAAGCCTAAAAGGACGCCCCGGGTAGGGCGTTGTCACAGCCCTGGCATCTCAATACCTACTCACTAACTAGTTACACGAATTACTGTAGAAGTGTTTGTATGGTCTTTGTAAACTATAAATTTTAATTTAAAGACAAGATGCTTGATATTATTATATTATAATAAATATTATATAATATCAAAATTATTTGCAGTCGTAGAAAAAGTACAGTATGCAACGCGCGTGAAAAATTACTTTCAACACTTGTTGCACACTATACTATTACTGCAAATATTTTGGGAAAATTCTCACTTTTTCCGTAAAGTGTGCTATGAATGGTCATGGAAATCGAAGATAAATAAATGACAGTCGTGCGTTTGTTACAGTTTGTTGCTGGCACTCCTGTTCTAAATATGCCCGAAGCCCGAATATAATATGTCAAAACTGACAGTCATTTGCAAATTTCAGAATAAGTATAGAGAAAAATGTGCATTTAATTTTTTAAAATGCGGCTGTAGAAAAAGTTCTGTGTGTTTTTCGAGCGCAAAATAAGATTGCCGTTTTCGAAAGATTACAGTAACACTCTTTCTCAGGCGGCAATCCGTTACTTTGCGCTCTAAAAATACAACTAACTATTACCAGTATATAAATACGAAGTAAGTTGATGACATAAAGAATGATTGCATGATATGACGAAACATAATGTACAATAAGAATATTCAAGATGAAATGTGGACCCAACAAAATATCACAGCTTTGTACTAAACCGTGAAAATATTACATTATATCGTACGTATCGACTAACCCAAACTACGCCTATGTTTAATTGTTTCAAAATCTAAGGAACAAATAGCCGCTACCGACGCTAGTGCCGTGATCTTCCCCATAATGGCGCCATGCGCAAGGATCGGCGCAAACCGTTCTCACGAACGGAGTGTCCTAGCTGATTGTACTAAGCTGTGCTATAGCGCTCTATGTATTCATTGTATTCGTTTGCCAACCTTTGACCACTATGAGCAGATATTTTCGTTCCATGGGTTGTCATTACATCTCATAATGTGTCCTGTCCAATACCATTGGATTTAAGATATTCCTTCACCAACATCTACCGCTCTTATCCGTTCTCTGATCTCCTCGTTCCGTATAAGTTTATACGGTTTATATATCAATTGCTTCAATGTTATCATTTAGCGGCAGGAGCGTATAGAGGTGAGCCACTTTTAATGCATATCTGTCGATACGAAAGGATTTTGCACGCTAAAAAAGACACCTTTAACAGTAACAGTTCATCCAGTGCACGCTCATGACAATACAAAATCATTTATGGAAATGGTGCTCCAAAAAGTCCACAAACTATCTTATACAATGTAGTAAGAGAAAATATAATATTTGGCAACACTGTTAACCAGTAGCGTAACATAAATCGATATAGTGTTGTCTCTTACATGCTTAACTTAAAAATGGCAAATACAAAGAAATGAGTGACTAATTTTTGACATCCTTACATATAACTTTACATGTTGGAATATGGAGGTAATAATACGGGAAACATAAAAAGGTCATGTGAATTATTACAAAATCGTCATCCGTATCTGAGAATTTGTAACTAACTCACGTCGGAAAACAGCATAAGATATTGTATCGGAATTAAACCTGATTCTACGACTACCGGCTAGACACAATAATACGTCATAATTGATCTTCGGGCTTGGTGCTGCACCGGCCCCTAACCTAGACTGAGGTTTCACCAAAGTGATAAAAGATCGATATTCCATATCGATTCGAAATAATAAATCATTTTAAAACGATTCACGCCGAAATTATCTTTAAAAATTCGACTTATTTGGTACTTTTATATGAGAATTACGAACCATTGAACAATATAGTGTGTGTGAATATAAACTTGCGTAGTTTATATTCACACACACTATAAATAGGACAAAAATATGTACATATACAGCCGTTAAATATCTATAGGTACACGAGTTGAGCTCAAATCGATTCCGATATCAAGGCGACGAATTAAGTTTGTAAATTTCAATTATGTGAAATAAATTACTGCCATGAGCTTTACAGCCAAATACAGTAAAAAATTAACTCAATCAGCTATTCGGACCCTAGCCAAATGGATTATCTAATTAACTAAAGATAAAATTAAGCATCTTTTTTAAAGATAAGCTCGATAAGCAAGAAGCTAGATCAGTAAATGATACGAGAATATAAACAATAGCCGTCAAACGGCCTACAGTCGTTTAATTATAAACTAATTAATCAAAATGATATACACGGTGTCCCATATAAGAATGCACAGTACAGGGATCTTGCAAACCAGAAGAGGTACAAAGATGATTAAATTAGAGAAAAAGTGTGCCTTGCTGAACCCTACAACGTCATGCTTCGAAATGTAAAAAAATCCGATTACTTCCGAAGATATGTGAGAAAACCCGAATTTTCACGATTTGGTTTTTATTTTTTTCTGACTTTATTTGAAAAGATATGACAATACAAATTTCACTTTCCCATTGCCATTTTTCCTGCTCTTCAAGTTGGCGTTATTATATTTTCAATCTGACGTTTCGTTTCTAAGTAACCATCATCAGCTTTGTTTTTTTAAATAGTCGAAAAAATTTATTTTATTCCTAAAGAACTCTAATTTCAATCCTAATTTCAACAACATATCGCTATTTACATTTATCCGACGTTTCGGATAAAAAAAACCATCATCAATGGTATTTGATGATGATAACGAAGAAACGGAACGTCGGATCAAAAATCTAATTACGTCATCATGTAGAGGAGGCAAAATGGCATAAGAATGTGAATTTTATTTTCATCAATTTTCTTTATTAAAGCCTTAAAAAAATGAATAATTGCAATCTACGAATTCTTGAAATTTAAAATATAATTAATTTTTTTCAGATTTTAATGAGGAGGATAGATCACAATAAAATTCACGTTCCTATGACAATTTTTGTCCTCTACCTAATGCCTTAATTTGATTTTTGATCCCACGTTTCGTTTCTTCGTAATCATCATTAAATAACATTGATGATGGTTTTTTCAGCCGAAACGTCGGATAAATGTAAGGAGCGAGATGTCGTTGGATTTAGGATTAAAATTAGTGTTGTTTAGGAATAAAACAAATTTTTTCGACTGTTTGAAAAAACAAAGTTGATGATGGTTGCAACGAAACGAAACGTCAGATTGAAAATCTAATAACATCAACTTGAAGAACAGGAAAAGTAGCAATGGGAAAGTGAAATTTGCATTGTTATGTCTTTTTTTGAAATAAAGTCAGAAATAAATAAAAACGAAATCGGGAAAATTCGGGTTTTCCCAAATATCTTCGGAAGTAATCGGATTTTTTTAGATTCCAAAGCATGACGTTGTAGGATTCAGCAAGGCACGCCTTTTCTCTAATTTAATCATCTTTGTATCTCTTCTGGTTTCCGAGATCCCTGTAGTGTGCATTCTTATATGGGACACCGTGTTTAACGATAAACTAGGCAAACGACCTACAGTCGTTAATTATAAATTCATTAATTAAAATGATATATCACGATATTGATAAATAACTTTCGCCATCTTAAATATTTTTTTTTTATGGCAGTGGCACACACACTATGGCGCTCGACGAGCGGTGTGTGTGCGAAGATGTTGATTGACACGGTTCTTGAATATTTGTAGGTTGTAATTAGTGGGAAATAGATGTCCTGGAAGTGAGTTCCACAGTGATGCAGTGCGCCAGACAAAGGAGTTCTGGTAAAGCGATGTTCTAGGTGTTTCTAGTTGTACGACGGACTGGTGCGCTCCTGCCGTCTGTCGGGACTGCCTGACAGGAGTTGCCAGGGGCGGGATTATGCGGGCCAAATCCTGGGAACATCTGCCGTGAAAGTATCTGTAAAACAGAGACATCTCGGCCACATGTCTGCGATGTTCCAGACTAGATTCCGGGTCAACTCCGGATCGCCGACGAGACGCACAGCCCTCTTCTGAATGGAATCCAGCAGCTTTAGGGTATGCTTTGGTGCGGCACCCCAGATATGTGAGCAATATTCTAAGCACGGTCTTATTTGCGCTTTGTACAGCAAGAGCAGCTGCTGCGGTGTATAGAGTTTCTTGTTGCGAAATAGCGCACCAAGCTTCTGAGAGGCTGATTTTGCGATGTTAGCAACATGGTCATGCCATGACATATTGCTGTTGACCGAGACACCCAGCAGCCCGATTGACGAGGATGAAGGTATGGTCGATCCTGCCATAATGATGTCAGGGCCCGCTGTATTGGCCCTCTTAGTAAACGTTGCTGCTTGGGTCTTCGCTGCATTGAACTGGACCAAATTTCGGTCGCCCCAAGTTTGAACTTTCTCCAGGTCTTGATTAATTGTTGTAATCTGCTCCTGTCTGCGGTGATGAGTCTCAGTCGCTGGTAAGGGTTTTTCTGATCTAAAGTGGGAGACAAGGGTACTGTCATCTGCAAAACTGTAAACAGGATTATTCGTTTCGATCAGCAGGTCATTAATATAGATGAGGAACAGAGTTGGTGAAAGTATTGCGCCCTGAGGCACGCCCGCGTTGATGGTAAATGTGTCCGAGATGTGTCCATCGACTGCAACATGTAGGGATCGGTTCTTAAGGAAACTGGCCAGCCAGCTGCAGAGAGAGGCGGGCAGTCCCAAGGACGGCAGTTTGTTGAGCAGTCCGTCATGCCAAACTCTGTCGAATGCCTTTGAAATATCCAACGCAATCGCTCGAGACTCTCCGTAGTTTTCAATTGCCCTACTCCATATATGAGTGACATAGGCCAATATATCTCCTGTCGATCTCTCTTTGCGAAAGCCGTATTGATTATCGCTGATTATTCTGTTGCTCCCGAGTTACTTGAGTAGTTGCTGGTTGACTACACGTTCCATGACTTTGGAGATTATTGGAAGCAAGGAAATCGGGCGATAGTTTGAGGGCGTGGTTTTCTTGTCTTTTTTTGGAACAGGTTGCACTCGAGCGACCTTCCAAGAGGATGGGTAAATCCCTTTCCTGTAAGAAAGAGAAAAAAGCCTGGAAAAAACAGGTGTTAGTTCGTTGGCGCAGTTCTTTAGCACGATGGCAGGTATTCCGTCCGGTCCTGATGCCTTTTGCGTATCTAGTTCTTTAAGGATTTTGCGAATATCACGATGAGAAAACTTGACTTCTGCCATGGTGGTGTTGATGTTCGGTATAGTGGGGAGAGTCTTGCTTTGGGGCACGTCTAAGGTAGAGTGCGATGAAAACATTTTGGCGAGCATGTTTGCTTTTTCTTTGGCTGTAGTCGCCGTGATGCCACGTTCGTCCGTCAAAGGTGGGAGAGACGTTTTTGTAAAGTTGTTACTTACTGCCTTTGCTACCGACCAGAAATTCCTGGAGCCACTGGGGCATTGCAAAAGTTTATTCCTGATCCTTTGATTGTGTTTGTCCTTAGTTTCTTCGATCACAAGCTTGCACTCGTTTCTCGCTTCGATAAAATAATTGCGATTTTCAGCGGTCTGATTTTGCTGCCAGTACTTATAGGCTTGTTGTTTCCTTCCTACAGCTCTTTCGCATCTTTTGTCGAACCAGGGCTTTCCTTTTGATGGTAACTTGATGGAATTTGGGATGTATGCTTCCATTCCTGAGGAGATTACTTGCATGATCTCTTCGCAGCAGTCTGACGGGTCGTCAGTGGCAAAGCAGACGTCGAGCCGTTGTTTCATAACATCAATTTTTTTCAGTTATGTGGAGGAGAAATATTTCTACCACATCTTCCGTAGAGAGAAAATTGCAGGCTTCAAGTCAGGTTTTGGGCAGGTTTACTCTGAATGGTTCTTGCAATATTCTTTGGACCGTAATAGTATTGGGTCCTGGGGATTTGGTGCGTAATGGATGTGCTTTAGTTAGCCCATTTGCAAGTGTAATTTTTTCTGTAGAAGTATTTACTATGCAATTCCAATTGATTGTTTGGAGCCTCGTCTTCTGGTTCATTTTCTTCCAGAACATTCACTTACACTACTTACAAAGTCACTGCAACTAAAATATTTTTGTCCTCTTCTTCAGAATCACTTTGTTCGGCGCGGTCAAAAATTTGCTACAATCCGTCGCTTCTACCATCTGTATTTGCTATCGTTTGGATATTACTACCTACTGCTCGGTCATCCGATTCGTTCCAAAATTCTCCACTGTTTACTATTCTAGCAATTCTGGACCTGCATTTGCATCTGTGAGTAATGACAGGCCTGACAACCAATTACGATATTTAATTTTTGAGGAAAAAGCTATGAAAACATAACTGATATTTATCAAAATGTGACGTTCTATAACTAGTACTGGCTCCACAGAACCCAAACTTGCAAAAAACATAAAAGTGAGATAAGTTTACGCTCGTCACTATTAAGCGTACTAGTTCTAATGGTATTATCAGAAGCATGGCTTCGAAATATTTGAAGTCAAATATATGCTCAGGAGGGACCTGGTAGAAATATTTACAGGTTAAAAGAGCATAACTTTAGAACATTCTTTGGTAGATTCGTTACTATTCGTTGTATATCATTTTTCTTATTAAAACTTAAGATAAAGCAACAAAGATCTTTCAGCAAGGAAAATGTTTTAGAATCGGTTGACGACTTCTCATTTTATTCAGGTTTGAAATAAGGCGTTAAATTTTAATATCCCTCGAATTTTCCTTTCAATTTAGAGGTACAAAAACTCTCTTAAAAACCATTACCAAAAAATAATAATTCTTATCAGTTAAGCTAATGCATATTCCCCAAAAAAATACCTAAATCTCCTAACCGATTATTATAAACGCATTTCTCAAACATAAGCTAACACGAATTGTGATAATGGTTTTAAACGTTGATGATGGGCATTTCTCATTAAGTTAACTATCTCGCATCAACGCGTCTGTATTTGTTTAGATTACAATTCCCGAAGAGTTGTAATTAAATTACGAGTTAAGTACGATCTGACACGCACGCATTTACTGAACAGATAAATCATCCGATTGGGTTGCAGCAATCAGCAATCATCGATCACGCCGTAAAGTTGAATATTTATTTACTTTCGTTTTCAAATTAAATGTAGATATAAAAATAAAAACATTATTATCGGTGACCTAAGCGAATTCTTGTTCAGAATGCTGAAAGCACGTTTTACGTATACAGGATGTTTCAAATAATAGCCGCCAAAATTTTATTGGTCCCTTGGGTTTCCTTGCTGCAATTAGAATTTTACTGTACGCCTCTGTCCTTTAGTTTGTAAAAATTAAGAGCGCTTACAAATGCTCAAAAATGTTACCTGCCATTCTCATAGTTAAATTTCTGAAAGTGTATGCCCTAAACGGCTCAAAACATTATTTTAAACAAAACAAAATTTTCCATGTAGATTCACTTAGAGAATGACGTATTACATTTTCGAACACATCCGAGCGCTTTTAATAAAAACTAAGACAGGGGCGTACACTAAAACATTTTTGTAGTATTACTTTTTGAAGCAGTAATAAAATGTAAAAAAACAGTGTTGTATAATATTTTTCTATAAAGATGTCTGTCACAATATGTGTCGAAATGTAGTATTTTAACTTCAAGCATTTTTGAGATACTTTCATTCAATAGATTTTTTTATGATTTAATATCCTGGAATATCCTCTACTTATAAACAAAATATTTAGAACATTATTTTTGACTTATTTTTTGCCACATAAAAGGTACAGACAAACAAAAAGCTCAAGATTTAAAGGCTAAAGAATACCTGTAGAGTCCGCTATGATTGATAGATTTCAAGGAAGTAGAGAGCCTCTTTTTCTAAGATCACAGCATAATGCAATACCGAGTTTTACCGAAGTATTCCGAGTTGGTTCAATGACGAACGTGACGGTGGTTTTGTACAAAATGCGGAAATGCGATTGGATGTTGCCCGGTCGGCGAGGGTTCAAATCAAAAACATATTAAAAAGTAGACAGATTTGTTTACTAAATATGTCAAATAAGCTTTATTGTCGAAAGATAATATATCTCATTGACAAAGCAGGGTCTGAAATTAAATGATGTCTAATCTGTTTAATCAAGACAAAATTAAAAATTAAAATAAAAGTAACAAATTTTAAATATTGAAATCAGAGTTGATATCAAAATCTAAACAACAAAAGACAAAAGAAAATAAGACCATACAAGAGAAAATACAAGACAAATCAATCAAATAAACGAGCACAATACATCACAATCTATCACTATAAAATTCGTTCAAGCCATAATAGGCCCTACTCAGCAGCATTTTGTGGAGCTTTCTCTTAAAGATAGGCAAGGTGGGAGCACATTTCAGGTCATTTAGCAAATGATTATAAATCTTTATGCTCTCGTAAATAATGGATTTCTTGGTCAACGTCGACGATGGTATCGGTAGTGGTATATCTAAATACTGTCGAGTGTTATAATGCGAACCTACACGAACAAAACAAAGTCGATTCTTACGAACGAGTCACACCTTTTCTAAAACAAACATCCTCAACACTCCTTAGCTCAAAACCAGCGGCTTGCATGAGTCTCTAGGCCCAGCATGACACAAATATCTTTGAGCTGGCTTTTGAAGTATAAACAAATACTGGAGCAAATAATGACTGCACATTCCCCAAAAAGACATGCCATATAAGGCGCGTCTCTATTAAAGAGTAATACACCATTCTGCCCACCTGGGGCCCTAGCTCCTGAACCGTTACTTTGACTGCAAAGCAACCTGAGGCTACTTTTTTAGCAAGATCAACAATATGATCGTTAAACCTAAGCTTCCTATCTATCTCAAGGGATAGAAATTTGGCACCCGATCGGCTTTCGAGAGCAGCATCCCCAATATCCAGCCCCTCCATGTCACATCTGAAACCAACTATATTTGTTTTCCTCAAGTTAAAGAACAAGGAGGTTAGAGTCACACCAGGTTTTAACCTTTAATAAATCCGATGAAATAACTCTTTTCAGAGCTTCAAAGATGGCGCTATGCCATAATATAGTTGTGTCGTCTGCAAATAGGTTAAATTGGCCACTGATGTCTAAGGTGGCCAAGTCATTTATATAAAGAAGGAACAAAAGCGGTCCCAGAACAGAGCCCTGAGATACACACCATTTAACCACTCGATCCGCGGAGCTCTTAGAACCCAAAAAGACCCTCTGCTGGTGATTCGTCAGATAGGACTCAAACCACGAGCAGGATACACCTCTAAAGCCATAGTGATGGGGTTTATCCAGCCAGTCAAACGCTTTGGACAAGTCACAAAAAACTGTTGCAGCCACCCTGCCCCTGTTTAATTTTACTAGAGGAACATCTAAAAAATTTACCTCCACATCATTGAGCAGGATCATCTGAGTTAAGTAATCCATTGGTAACCTAAATATGAAGACGCCAACATCGCTCCCCTTTTTCCCCACTTATAAAATAGTACGCAGGGCGTACTATTACTTACCGCTATTGCGGCGCTGTTGCCAATGACACTTAAGAGTATGTCTGTATGGTGGAAAATCGGCAGTTTGTTCCTAATAATGTGACAGAAAAATTAGAAATAGTAGAAAATAGAGCAAGTCAAAATATAAATTTTTCGCTTAAAAGTATAACTCGTAGATTATAATACTAACACAACTTGAATCAAAATGGAAACACAAAACTGGGCCCTATGTCATTACTTCACTACTTCACGAAATCAGCGGTACTCCCTCTTACCGCGCACGCCGGCAACATCGCGTAACCGGCACTCGTCTAGAAGGAACTGGCCGCCATGTTCATGAAAACAGAGTATCCATTCATTTGAACCTAAATATTATATTCCATTCATTATATGAACATTATTTTAGAAAAGTAAGTACCTATTTTAACTATTTCTTGTTTGCTATTACATGATTAGAGTGTGGTGAGTTAACAGAATCCAATATTTAGTTGTCAAAATTGTTAGTTGTAAAACGTTATGGAAAATTTCGAGTAATTAAAGCTTCAAATTTAGTGGTTGATATACACTGTGGGCAAAATTAAATTGGAACCTTCTTTAATGCTAAGGTTTTTTTTTATCAATTTGGATATGTTATGGCCTAAGCTATTGGGATTAAAAAGAACGTTGCAAAGAGAGTCTACTTCAGTGGCGTACAGAAAAGGGGGTATTTTTCAAAACCAATGTTTTTCAGGTCGTTGCAAAAATCGGCCAAATGAAATAAAGATGTAAAAATGGGCAAAAAAGATTTGAAACGGTTCAGAATATTGACCATT
>JAEQML010074864.1:0-14130 GCA_016904865.1 Pissodes strobi | reverse complement strand
ATGGAACACATATAATATATTATTATAGACCTATTAAGATTTGTTTTATTTTATTTGTATTATAAAACTTCTCGTTAGGTGTCAATTTGCAATCTGCCATATTGTATATCTGTTTTTATTAAAGAATTAATAAGTTTATGTATTACATATAAAGTACCTATCTAGTAAATTTGGAAGAAATATAGACATTTTTTGCGTTTTTATTATATATAGGTACATACATACATCCGTTTCAGGTGAATAGGTATATCTGGGTAAGTTGTAAGTTTTTGTTTAAAATTTTAATTACGGAAAAATCAGAGAGCAAAAATAGGGATGATAATAAACGTCGCCAAGGCAATATGCTTGTTGATGCAACAAACAGGGTGCCTGAAAATTAGAGGTCAATGTTTTAATTGCATATTTCATGTTTTACACTGAGGCCGAGGGAAATTTTATTCAAATATAGTATATGTATTTAGACCCGGCAAAACTGCAGCACGACCGTCAACAGCGTCAACCTTTGACAAGGGAAGGGAGTGGACAGATAATCTCGCTTTACGGCTGCGCGCAGTACGTGTGATCAAAAATCGAACGGACGCCATTAATAGGAGCCAGACATTCAAAGCGGCGCCTCCGTGTGTTTTGGTGATTTTTGCTGTGAAAAACTCTCAAAATACTTCAATTTGTCCATAACAATATAGTGTTTTGTTGTTCTTATGGCTGTAAAAGTCGCAATGACCGAAAGGAGCCTGGAATTAATTTTCACAGGTAAATATATATTCTACACCTAGTTCTTGCTGACGCTAATATTTATTATTTATTTTCTTAGTGAGAGCTGAGATATAGATTATTTCAAAATATGATTAAGACTATACTTCAGGCTGCCTTTCTTTGTAATTTTGTATTAGCTTTGTTAACATTTTCAGTCATGATTGCTAATAAGAATCACATAATTACCCTTGAAAATGGCCTGTTGCGCAGTGGCGTACATTGTTTTGATCTTTTAAGGAAATATATCTGTTATATTTCAATCATTGCATTTTGTGATTTAAGCCAGTAATAGAAGTATTATGGAGTATAAAATAACAGATATAATTTAGTGACGAGAATGTACCTAATAAGGCATATGCTTGCTGGGATTATAATAAAATATTCATGAAACGCCACTGCTCGAGAATGCGTGTAGCCTTTGACGACGCTTGACGCTTGTCAAATCGTGGAGCCAACCCGTCAGAATAGCTGCCGGTTTTACCCGTCCACTCCCTTCCCTTGTCAATGGCGTCAACCGTCAAAGTCCAATGTGCCGTGGTCCAAGTGTCCATCACGCAGCCGCAGCACGCAGGACTAGACTTTGACTTTCCATTCCAGTTTCCCATAAAAGCGCTTTTTCAACTTCACCTTTGTTTTCCAACTTTCCCATTCGTTGTTTCAGCAGTTTATTGCAAATTTGCAGTAAAAATAAGTTAGTGTCATTCGGTAACTACTTGGATTGAAGATACCGGTTAAAATTCATCCCATTCCGCTTTAATTTTATTTTATTCAGTGTTTTTCCACCAAAGGGTCTTTTGTCTATCGCTGCAACGACATCGATCCGTTCTTCCTGACGTTATTGGCACAATGCTTGCTGTTTTTTAGCATCGTTTTGGTTCACTTCGAGGTATGTAGAAATTGTGCAAGTATTTTTTTCTTAATTTTACAAATATTGATCGATTTACTTCGATTCTTCTTTAACATTGATGAAGGGTCGGTATTAGGTTTAATAAATAATTAGCTATATAGGTATTTAGAATGATTTAATTACTGCTAAAACAATATTCAGTTTGATAGCGATGCATTTTATTTCAATCTGACCGCAGTTTTATACAGAGCTCTCCTTGTCTTTGTACTGGCCACTAAGTGAAGCTGTAGGTACTTTCTTATCTGTTTATGTCCCATTATGTCTCACCTATCCTAACATTTGTACAGGTAGGTATTCATGAGCCTGGTGAAGGTTTTTCAATGGTTTTTGCAGACATGATTTATGGGATGTTTTATAATTTCTGGTGATTTCTGATCGAAATGTATAGTTGTTGATATTGTGAGGTACCTATCCATCTATAGTATCAGTAATAGTAGGGGTGGCCCCCTAGTGGGCCTTGCAGTTAGGCCACCAATTGGGCCCATTGTGCCCCCAATCCATATATAGCAAGATATATAGTATATTTGAACATGATTGAGTCATGCGCGAACTATGTATTAGTGATGTTTTAAAGCATGTGGAAAACCATTAGAATTATATATCTATTTACATAAAATGTATTTAAGTATATACCTAGATAGAATTCTTCAGTGTAAAAAAAGATGAAATGAACTGTGTTTTATACCTACTGCTGTTTTGTCAAAAGTAAAAATTAATATTATTTCAGAAGTTGACCTAAAAACCTTATGATTGTTACCTCATTACTTATTTTGCCCTCTGTTTTGCAAATTATTAAGTTGTTTTTATTTTATTCGGAATGGAGATTCAATCTGTGTTACAATTTGATTGAATTATTTACCTCTCTAATCTATAATTTTATTTTCATTATTTGTACAGTGATTTTTCTTATTTTGTGTTTTCTACAGAAAGGAATTAGAAGTTGGCTGAAGTTGAAATATACAATCACATATCGCAAATGGAGGAAAAAAAATCAGTTGCCAAATCAGTGATACCAGTTGGTAGAGTTAACACAATTATGAAGAGTTCATCGGATGTTGAAAATGTGAGTAGAGAATCTTCTATAGTTATGTCAAAAGCTGCAGAAATGTTTATAAGAACACTATGCCAAGAGGGCTATAATGAAACAAATAATGGTAAAAAGTTAGATTATAAGCATTTATCTAATGTAGTGCACTCTGATGATAAATATAACTTTTTAAGAGATATTTTGCCAAAGAAAATAACTGTGCTCCAATTTAAACAAATAATTGCCAAAAAACAGGCTGCTGAGAACAGAAGTGATGGAGAAGAAAATTCTTCTTCAGATGATGAATCTAGCAGTAGTGGAGATGATACCAGTGGAAGTTCTGAAAACTAGAATGGCGATCTCTAGATAATTAAGTATATACATTTTTAAAAGTTGATATTATTACTCTAAATTCAGATTTAAAGATATAGGTATACCTAGTTTGAAACTATAATTTGTTAATATTGTTAATAGTTATCTCAATTTTATACGAGTAATCACTGAAATTTAAAATACACAATTCTAGAGCTTAAGACATTTTGTTATTTCAATGTTTTCCTCCTTATGTAAGCACCAATACATTTATATTTTTATTAAATAATGGTTGCTTTATTTCACATATCTTTAACTTGCTTGAGTTCATAGTGAACTGAAATTTAAACCGTCTCCAGATATAGTGAAAGTATAACGCTCACAGGTACAATCTGTAAATACCAATATTCATACCCACTACGTAGGTATACAACTATACCAACCAATTTTGATAAAGAATTAATTTAAAGTTTGTATGTATTTGGTTTTAAAAACATGATTTTTTTCCAAAGGAGGGGGTAGATATTTAGATGTATTTATTTAATTTAGTAATAACATACTTAGATTGGCATATAACCTAAAACTAAATATTTAATGAGCAGCTGCTAAATATGATACCTAGATAGATTTGCCTCCATATTTGAAGTATTTGAAACACTTCTATGCGATATATATTGAATAAAATATTTTTCCTAATTTAAATATCTTTTTTAATTTAGATTACTTTAACAATATAAATAAGAGGGCCAGGGCCATAGCCAGAAAGAATATTTATGGTAGGCAGAATAAACTTTTGGACAGGCTCACACATGACACACATAGTTTATTTTATTAAAAAAATACATCATGGAATATGTTAGTACATATCTACATTTGAATTTCTCATTTCGCATTTATGTTTAATAAAATTAACAGGCAAATGGCAATAGATTAATTTACATATATAATAATTAGTATTAAGTAACTACTACTTTCTTTGACAACTCGACATACTCATTTACTTTTTATGGATTAAACTAAACAAGGAAAACAAAATAAAACACAAAATATTTCTTATTTTACGTTTTGGTAGACATAGTTTTAACTAAAAAGGAAAATATTAAAATTTAACACAGGCTCACAAACATCCCTCACTGTATTTTAGAATGACTACTCTCTATTCCTGCGTTTTCTAATTATTAGTCCGCTTTCCTGTTGTTCAATAGGGTAATAATTTATTAATTTGTATGGTATGTCAAAGAAAGGAACTTAATTTCTAACTTAATAACAAGTAAAAATATTTATGGGCAAAATGTATTTACTGTATTTTATAGTGTTAAAAGCAATATCTAATTAATTTTCAAGTATTCTCTCAGACTTAGATCATTAAATCGAGTCCGCTACCCACATATTTTTACGAAGCTTATGATTACCAAGTATCTGATATTCAAAGAGAAAGTACTAGTATCTACTCGATACTTAAAAAAGTATCAATTGCACACTGCTACTGGATAGCAGTGCTGCCATATCTAAACGCATAGGAAACGCTAGGATTTAGGATTGAATACGGTGCAATCATAATATGACGTCAAAATTTTCTTTTCAGTGCATAGTTCACACTGAAGCAAGATTTTATTTTAGAAGGTATATTATTATAAATTTGGATGTCTAATATTTTACAAGAAAAATTAGGAAACTCGAAAATTTTTAAATAATTTTGTTATTTGGTTAAAGGAAAAGAAATTAAGAGTATATTGCAAAATAAAAAAGTCGACACTTAAAATAATTAGCGTTTTAATTTTCCGGAACTGATATTAATAATCTTATGGCAGATTTTCCAATAACCCTCAGTATCTGCTTTTTCAGGCGCTAGCCAGTTTTTATATTCTGAATCTTATTCCTATTCTATTTAAACTTTTGAGCATATTTTCTTCTTTGCCTTACTGTAACTCAGATCTGATGGGTCATCAGCTAAATAAGATTCATCAGAACTAATAATTGAAAACATACATTTCAATATTTAAAATGTTGATATTACGTATCAATTTACTCACCTGATGGTCACATACATTCAAGATATTCAAAAACTACAGACAAGATACGTCACACGACACAAATTGATGGATAAATATGATGTAAAAGGTAATTGTTTAGAGAAATACTACGCAAACGCAAATACTAACCGCAATCGCAGCTGGTCGCTTTTGGGAATTCCCGAAATCCGAAATAAGTCGTTTGCGACGTCTGCATAGAGATGAGGAACCGAATCCTGTATATAGTTTTATCGATTGTCCATTGATTATTTTTTTACTTTACTTTTAGTATTTGCATAGATCAACTCATATTACTTTGTTTTCGATTTTGCGGTGGAATTACGAGTCTCTGAGGTAGAACGGTAGCTATAGTGTGAAAGCAGTAGATCTGGCCAGCACTGCTGGATAAAAAATAACCAACTTGTCAAATCTACTCCCACAAGACAACACATGGCGCGTAGTTGCCATTACTTTCGTTTTTTTTCCTTATCCTCGGAATGATCTTGGGCAGGCAAATAATTTGCAAGGGCGGTCCGCCTGCCTTGGCGTACCCCTGCCTAGCCGTACCCCTGCCTACGGCTCTGAAGAGGGAGTTACTATCACTAGAGATTAGAATAATTATTGTCTTACCATTATTATCATTTGATAGCAAAAGTTGACAAGATAAATATACTACAATGGACATCTATGTATATATATTTATTTATTTTATTTTACAAACACCAACAAGGGTAATTATAAATAACATACATAACACCTACATACTCTGCAATATACCTAGGATTTACAAATAAAGTCCCTTTATTATATCCCCTAATATAAAATATAATTATCCACCAAGTACTTTCCATTAATTCAACCCTAATACACCTGAAAAAAAACCTAATGTTTTTTATACATTGTTTTACATTTACATTTTTGCGATTTTTTAATTTTCTTTAGGAATATAGGTAGGTAGATTGATACAAACCTAACTAACGAAAGAGCAGTTGCTAAATTTTATGTTAATAGTAAGTAATGGAAATAAAAAAAAACTATAGAATATTGAATGAATTATTTGCCTAATTTATAGTTATTTATCCCATTTTCGTGTTTAAAAATGACATTAATGAATGCATAACAGACGTTTATTAATTGAGTGACTTCATAGTTATTTATGTACCAAGGGTATTAAGTAGATGTTTATGCCCTAAGGGCGACAATGTTAGAAACCCGAGGGCCTCTGGCCAGAGGGTTTATAAGTCGCCCGAGGGCGTACACATCTACTAATACCCGTGGTGCATACAAACTTTTATGTCAAACTAGTTCGTTATTGCATTCACAATAGGCAAATATTTAAAAAAATACGAATTCAATTCAATTATTTGAGTCCATAAAGTGTACTTTATGCCCGCACGGGCCATAAAGTGGACTTTATGCCCGCACGGGCATAAAGTAATTCATTATGTAAATGGTATCTAAGGTATAAAAACACAATAATGTACTGGTATGACATAAAATATTTGTAACTCACTCTTCGAATTTTAATAATATTTATGATAGTAAGAGCATTATTCTATGGCATAATATAACAAGTGCAATTTTATTTTTTAATAAAACAAATGTAATTATGAATTCGTAATATTCAATCCGAGAGCCACTAGGTACTATGATAACTAACGAGAACTGTCGAAATACGAGGTACGTCTCGGTGGACGTAAATGTTAAAATTTTATTTTTGTGTGTTTAAGAAGGATGGTTGTAGATGTGTTGTAGATAAATCATAATATTTAACGCACATATAATGAACCATAACACATTCTGATGATTATGGCCTACATTATACGCTCATTAAATAATGCGATAGTATCTAACTGGTATTTCTTATCAATGGTTTCAGACAAGTAACGCATACAAATCAGTATTGCTCTTCTGGTATTTTGTTACCAGCATCAAATATTTTCACTGAAAAAATTAATACACTAAAAATAATTCTCAATAGCGGATCCAATTTTTTTCTTAGGTGGGGACAAATGACGTTTATGGCGTGCAAAATGAGAGAGCTATCATATATCATTATTTTATTTACCAAGGGCCATGATATAAAGAATATGTACCATGACCACAAGGGCGTTTACTAAGATAGTTACGTCCGTAGAGCGACAATCCTGGCTGAAGGCCTACGGCCCGAGAAACAGATGTCGCTCGATGGGCGTAATCATTAGTATAGGCTTGCCATACTAATGAAAAGGGAGTATTTTCGAAATTTCGGTTTTCACCGAACAAAAATATTATAAAATCCCAACCGCGCCCAAATTTGATCCAAAATTTTACTGAACTTGAGCACTGAGAGATTTTTTAAATTTAAGTTTGTGCTCAAGGTGATGCCAATTAGGTTTTAAATCTAATATGGTGTTAAAATTAACAATAATTTTTGCAACCCGAACTTCACTCGTACGCGTCGCCGTCGGGCGTCACACCCGCAGACAGCGCACGTCATTCGCCTCTCTTAAAATGGAGAATTTTTAGTACCCCTTCTGTATTTTTAGAAAAAGGGTATTTTTAAATTTTTATATATAGAAAGAGTGGTATTGTACACAAAAAGGAACTTATGTATTTTTAGTATTCATTTTGCCTTGTAAATAGTGCGTACAGAGAGAAAATAACTAAAAGGGGAGGTGACAGCCTGTCAATCGATTTTATTTCATACTGTTCGCTAAATGACAATTTCCCGGACTCATTTGAGGCTTGTAAATCGAACATTACAGTATCTGATACCGTAATAGTAATTTACGTTATAAGTCCGGTAGGTGTCTTATTACAGTACGAGTTGTTTTACGGACGAGGCGACGTAGGAGCCGAGTACGGAATATAAACGAGTACTGTAATAAGACCTAACGGACGTGTATCGTATAATATTTTATTTCATACTGTCTTTATAATTATTTTTAAAATGAATTATTTTTAAAATGAGTAAAAAGTATTAAAATTAAAAAATATTAGTTGTCAATCTAACCATCGCTCCAACTTAACAATGTTATAGCCATGGTTATTCATAGCGAATTAAGATTTTCTTTTGCTTGTCACTGTCAAATAAATAAATTACGGTATCAGATACAGTAATAACACATTGTATGCGCATGTCCAAGCACAAAGGCTATAATTGTCAAAATCAAATCACCATCAGCCGATTTCAGGTGATCAGATGTCATTGTCATTAGCTTAAAATATTTTTCTCCCGATACTTAGTGGTATTGTTGTCAACGGAGCCGAGTCAAGGTCACCAAAAACGGGTACACCAACATCAAAGATGCCGACGCTTATTGTCGCCTCTCCTTTTAGTTTTTTTTCTCTCTGGTGCGTATCCGGTATCCCTGACAGTTTGACGTATTTACGATTTGACTGAATTGATGTTTTTAAGAAACGGTATGAGAGGGCGCTATGAATTATTTATCTATGATCCAATAGTATCAAGGGGAAATATAAAATACTTTAACATCTACCATCTACGACGGTGTTCTTATGACATATTTAGCATCCTCATTTAATGTGCAATTAATAATTAAGTTCCTTTATTTGTTATTGTTATAAAAAATCAATAACATGTTAATTACAAATTCTGAACAGTTTGTTGAATTAATTCCACTAATTCAAGCAGATGACAAATGGGCTGAATTTTCAGAACGTAAAGTAGTTTATTTCCAGAGTTCTTGAACTTGTTGACGGGTCATGCCTGAAATGCTACCCAAAATATTAGAGGACACTCTTTTTATTTTGCTTGAAATCTTCTATAGAGCTTTCTGCCACTGTTAATAAGTCGTCTTCCGAATCTGCAAGCAACGTCCAGAATATTGTTGAGGATTTGAAAAACTCAGGTGCGATGCTATATCGAATGGCATTTTCCCAAAAGTATTTATGTCAGTTGGCTGCTGTATGATCTGTGTGTTGCTTGGCCGCATCGCTATATATCTTCGAGCCACCATATTTATGCCTTCAACATTCCCGTTTGTAATAATTAAAACAATCCCGTGATATCTTTGTTCTCGTAAATGGAATAATGATATGACTGCGTTGTCCTTCATCTTTAACATTTTGTAGGTGCAGATTTGGGGTCAAGTTTCGTTTAGCGGAAATCCGTTAGGAAGAAATTAAATTTATTTTTGACATTATAGTACCTGTCTCAACGCAGAACAATCAAAGTTTTTCCCCGCAAATACATCAATCTCATTTAAAAAAAAATAAAAAATTAAAAGAGCGAAAATCCACTAGAAAAAAATTCTTGGCTTAGAGTAGCTTTCTACCTCTCTAACCCTTATTAACCAGAGTAAACAGACAAGCGCGCTACGCGCGCTTTTCTCTTCACTATCCCAAATTGGCCCAAACTAACCCAGACTAACCCAGACTAACCCAAACTAACCCAAACTAACCCAAACTAAACCAAACTAACCCAAACTAACCCAAACTAACCCAAACTACCCCAATCTAACCTAAACTAACCCAAACTAACCTAAACTAACCCAAACTAACCAGAGTACGCGCTTGTCTTCACTATCCCAAATTACCCCAAACTAACCCAAACTAACTCATATACTAACCCAAAATTATTATATAAAAAAATCTAGTTTTCTGTAAAACAAAACATTTGCGGAGAAAAGGAAAATGATTTTTGTGGTAGTATTCTTGTGTAGAAACATTCTATAGAACGATATTTTTTGTAGCCGATTTCCGCTATTCTAAACTACAAAAAAAAAATTAAAAATTTTGATTAATTAGGCATTTTCGGATTAAACTAATAACACCGTTTTAATTATTAGGTTTTTCTGAACCGGCCTATGACAAAAAAAAATAATGTGAAAACTATCCAAGTATAGGTTTTAGCTAAATTATCATATAAAAAAAAATCTAGTTTTCTGGAAAACAAAACATTTGCGGAGAAAAGGAAAATTATTTTTGTGATAGTATTCTTGTGTAGAATCATCCTATAGAACGATATTTTTTGTAGCTGATTTCCGCTAAAAGAAACTTGAGCCCAGATTTGTCAATACCATGTGCCTTCAGGTACCCGCAAGCACCACCATAAATCTCTGGAACCCCAAAGATAAAGATTGCTATAGGAAAACCTTAAAAATTGATTCGTGGGTTAATATCGCGAAATCCGTGGGTCCTAGCAGGGCATGGGAAGATTGCAAGAAACAAATACGTCTGTTCTTGCCAAATAATTGAATAACTTAGCGCATCGCGATCCATGAATGGCAGTAGGACTCGCGAGCGTCTCGTTTGGACGCTCGTGGCTTTTGGCGCGTCTCGCACTCCTCTCGCGCTCGTCTCGGGCTCGTTTCGCTAAGTCTGTACGTACCTTCATATATCAGTGCACTGATGTAACAACATGCTATAGAATAATATACTCAGAGCGACGAAGGCTTGCTATGTTTTGAAAGATATTCGAAATGTGCCAGGAGAACCTTTTCATTGCTGCTATTCTTGATTCGTTCCACTTTAGACCAATTTTCATGTTTTGCACAGGTTTGCTGGGCGTCTGTTTTGATTTTCCGGGAAGTAGGGAACCGACAACGTTTTGCGCAATGCCTTCGATATCCGAAGGGACACCCCCGGAATCAGAATCACTCATATTAATATTATTTTTTTACTAAAACTAAACTTATGACACAAAATTGGACGCCAATAATGAAGCTGCCAAAGTCAAAATTGGAACAATCAACAAGCGCCATTAATATGGACGCCTGCATAATTTTAAAATTGTAATTTATGAAACATGTCTTCTTATAATTTAGGATAAATAGAATCTATGCAAATAAAACTTATTTCGACCATCGTAAATTAAATTTGAAATATTTCACGTTCGATATGAAACTTGTGTAAAACTAATTCGCTTGGCTGACTCCTCGTGGTTTAACGTCATCGCACGTTTCAACATAGTATGCATATCTAACTAGTATCATTAATAACTATAATGTAAAATTAAAATGCTTTAAGTCAAAAAATCATTCTTTATATGGTTTAAGATGTGAATCGTTTTAAAAAAAAAATATGTGAAAAATGTAAATTGTAATAGGTAATTGAATGTATTTTATACCTTATGTGACAAGTAAATGAAACCAGAACTAAAAGTCTTAGAACACAAATATGTTTCGGTATAGTTCATTTATTCATTGCAACATTATTGTAAATGTTTAAGAATGGTAGGTAGATATGAACCAATAACATGATTGATACTGATTAAGCGATAATAAGAAAAAATAAACAAAACAACAAATACTGTTCAGTATCAGTATCAGAAGGTGTGGCCCCTAGTGGGCCTTGCACTTAGGCCACCAATTGGGCCCGTTGTGCCACCAGCCTGCATTAGAGAACCTCCAGGATGCCAGTCCTCTTTAAGAAAGCCCGGATCTCCTTCAGAATAACACCACGCACTGAATCTGGCTCGATCGACGTCACGCCAAAGATTCTGAATCTTGCCCACGCGACGGCGCCGGCGGGGCATTCCGTAAGTAGATGGTATGGGGTCTCGTCGTCCTGCAATATTCCCACCTCAGTACCTTGTGCCATAATCACAACGTCGTCTGCATAGGCCTATGCATAGACCCCATGCTCTAATCTCAGGATGCTTAGGATCTCGTCCACCACTAGACACCATAGGAGGGGACCCCCCCTCTGAGGACATCCCCGCGATGACTCAACCCCAACCACCTCATCTTCCAGCCTAGCCTCGACCCTCCGCCCGGTGAGCATGGAGCGGATCCAGCTCATTATGACAGGACTCGCCCCCGTTCGCTCCACCGACCGGCAGATCGAACCCACGGCTGTGTTATTGAAGGCCGCTTCAATATCCGCAAACACGCACACCGGTAGCCGTCCGCCCCCCAGCCCCTCCTCCAGCCTGGATACCAGGTGGTGAAGAGCCGAGTCCACCGACCTGCCCGTGCAATATGCGTGCTGTTCCGGACTCAGAGGGGCCCTTAGAGCCACCCACTCCCTAAGGTATCGGTCCACCAGTCTCTCTAGTGTCATCAAGAAGCTGGTGAGACAACGATACGATTTCGTATCGGTTTAGTCGTTTCCTCCCGCCTTGGGAATGAACACCACTCCAGCACATACCCGCTGTCGTGTGCGATAGAGGCCCTGAAAAGGTACATCAACGGCGTGCTAAGGAGTCCTCCGTCATGCTGCAATAGCACCGGGAAGACCCCTTCCTCACCTGCCGCCCTAAACGGGGCGAAGGTCTCTATCGCCCACCTTAGCCTATTGTAGGTGACGATCTTTCTGGCAGTGCCATAGTCAGCTCTAATGCTGAAGCCGGTCCCGCCTTCACCTTCCCGGTCCGTGCCTGTTGAGCCTGAGAAGTGTGTGGTCAGTAGCTGGTGCAGAGTATCAGCCGGTGACGACGCCTAGCCTCCACCTGGCTTCGGACACTGCCCAATTTGACGAGTGGGTCGCTTGACAGCACCTTGCAGAGCCTAGCAGCGGCCGGGGCTTGGGATACCCCCCCAAAGTAGGCCCTCCAGGCACTCCTTCGCGATCCTCTCAGCTCTCTTTTGTACTGCCCCCGGGCCTCTTTATATAATATGTCCCAGTCAGTATCTACCCCGCTGTGTCTAGCCCTATTAAAGAGCCTCCTCAGCTGTTTCCTAAGGTTCTCCAAGGTGGACTTTCATCAAGGAGTTTTTCCTTTACAATGACACTTAGTTACGGGGCAGCTGCTTGCGAAAGCCCCGGCCATGATATCCACCTTGCGGCGTCATCCAGCTCATCGGCGGCTCGGTACTTCCTCGGCATGTCTCTTAGACGCCAACTTAGCTCCTCCCTATAGAGGTCCCAGGTGGTTGCTGTGGGGTTCTTAAACCCCTCAGCTCTCGCTGAGGAAGGGCCCAGTTCTATAGTGATGTATCTGTGGTCCGACATCGAGTCCTCTACAGACACACCCCATTTCGTAATATCCGGGAACAAAGCCCTGGTGCGCACAGTCAAGTCTATGACCGAGCTTTGTCCCGTAGTAAAGAAAGTGGGCTCACTTCCTCTGTTGGCCACCTGTAGCCCCACAGACGCAATGAATTCCAACAATTCTTCCCCCTCATCTACTATCTTCCTGCATAGGTGGGCCGTAGCAGCCCTACTATGCTGCAGATTTATCTGTAGAATGGACATGGTAAACGCCCACCCTTCATTCGTACTGGAGAGTGCCCCTCAGTCTGAGTCAGACTGACGGAGCTCCTCCTCCGTGGCACCTCCCGGAGGGGGCCCCACCTCTACACTAGCCCCTGATTGAGGAGCGGCGATCCCACCATGGCAGAACCGACAGCCTCCTCAGAGGCCCCCACATCCACGTCCATAGCGAGCTCACCCTCGAGGCCCTCCTCCGGAGAGCTCCCGTCTGGAGCCGCTGGCCCCTTCTCAGGTCTCGACCCCGGCACGGCCAAGGTTACCCTTACCTGCACCGCCAAGCAGAACAGGAGAGAGCTCCTGGACGCGATGGTGTCAGCGGACCTGTCGTTTACCCCCATCACAATCCTGGACCCTTCTCCTCCGTCGTCCTCTTCCAGATCCTCCAGAGTCGGCAGTCCAAACCATTCTGGACCTCAAGGCAGCGGACTAACGCTTCATCAGAGACGTCTGCCCCCCAGCCCAGGAATCCAGGCCGCCCTCCTAAGCCTCAACCCTTGTAGTAGAGTGTAGGTGTTAATATATTCGCTCTAGAAAACGATTTACCTCCCACTTTTTTGTCACAAGCTGAATTTTTCAGGGATGGACGTACATGATAAGGTAACCCCGAGGGTAACCCTTATTCCGGAGGTAATACAAAATTAGACGGTGCAAAAGGGCACTATCATCAAAAATCGAGATATTGATACCACCGTATAGAGAAAAACATAGTTATTTTTTGGTCCAAAGCACAAAAAGGTCTTTGTAGGGAGTATTTTTTTTATAACTATTTAAAAAAAATCATTTACATTAGCCCTCATGGCCGAAAATAATTTTAAACGTAAATATCTCGGTTTCAGCCGGGCAAAAATGTTATTAACTTGTGGTCTTTTTTATATACAGGGTGTCCGGTAACTTCGGGGCAAACTCTCGAGAGCTTATAGGGGATGTCAAAATAAGTCTAGTGTTTCATATAACTTTTT
>JAEQML010074863.1:0-14130 GCA_016904865.1 Pissodes strobi | reverse complement strand
AATAAAATAGGATATATGCATTATATCGATAGCAGATCCCATTTTGGTTATAATAGAAGGGTCATACTAGTTAAATTGCTTATTTGTTACCTAGTCTATATTGATTATTTATCTTCCGTATGATATTGGATTTTATATCAGAAGCCAGGTGCTCTAACTGGCATTAATATTTTCAAATAAATAAAATTAGATGTGCTAAATATATAACAAAAGGTATTGTGCTCAAAGCATTCGACGGGAAATTATTTTCTGACTTCGCTTCTTATACATTTTAAGCTTCCATGTCGGACAAAGTATCGAAAAAGGCTAAAGTTTTAGACCGAGTTGACTGATTAATTAGAGTGGAAATTGAAATGTTTTGCATGTTGAGCCTCGTATTTGATCTAAAATGGGTTTCCTCAGGCCTGATTTGGAGTGCTAACGAACTGGTTTATAAATAGTAGTTTTTCAAATTTTGTCTTCTACCAAATATAGAATGATGGTGCTTTAGTTGAGGTATGCTATGCTATGCCAGATATTGATGTTTGAGTTCAATAGAAAATTTGAAGAACTACTATTTATAAGTAAATGACACTTTAAAACTTTTTTGGCAAAATAAAAAATACACAACAAAAGTCTGAGCCTTTCCACAATGAGAACATGGTGAATGTGACAGCAACAATTTTGCTGTTTTTTCAAAGATCAACCATATTATTTAGCATTGACATGTAGGAGAGTTACTGATTATATTACATTGTGTGATCCGTTTCTGAATATAAAAAGTGTCTGCATCCTTGCCGAAATTTGAATCCGGTGCCGGACTAATCACCAAAAAGCAACTCAGGAGATCCATTTGTATGTCTACGGTACAGCAAGGTCAATAACTCAAACCAACTGGTAACAATTACATGCTAAAAGACCTACAAAGCCAAATAAACAAGAACCAATGTGAGAACGAAGACTTTAAATTAAAAATGACTAAATTGAGACAAGGTATTGATCGAATGCAGCAGATGGAGAAGGACAATAAGTCCTAAAAACTATCGCAGCGCCTACTCTTTAAACTCAGAGAAAGAGTAAGCCGGATAGAATCATCACCAGAGTTATCATGATCGGATTCCTAGACAGCCTGAAACAATAACTTGCCGCAGGTCACAAACACGTCCGTAAGTGTAAAGAATGCCATCAAAAGAAAACCCAGAATAATTATTTTAATAGAAACTGAGAAAGTTCTACAGAAACCTGCTTAAAACTACCGAGGGTACACCAAAACCTCCTAATAAAGATGATGTTATAGACTTCTGAGAGGAAATCTAGTCAGATGAACAAATATATAGGAAAGCCGTAATTTGGATACAAATCGAAGAGCAGAATATGAAAGACGTCCCTATGGAATATGAGGAAATCCGCATAAAATAACTTAAACTAGTAATCTCAAACTGCCGAGCAACCATAACTAATGGAACATGAAACTCACAAATCAACTCTATCTTACATACCCCAGAAAAACTGCCCACGTTTCTAACTGTCAGCATCACCTACCTTCAGTATCAGTATCAGTATGGAAGGGGTGGCCCCTAGCGGGCCTTGCACTTAGGCCACCAATTGGACCCGTTGTGCCCCCAGCCCGCATTAGAGAACCTCCAGGATGCCGGTCCTCCTAAAGAAAGCCCGCATCTCCTTCAGACTAACACGACGCACTGAATCTGGCTCGATCGACGTTACGCCAAAGATTCTGAATCTTGCCCACGTAAAGGTGGGGCATTCCGTAAGTAGATGGTATGGGGTCTCGTCGTCCTCCATGCACCATCTACACTCCGCCTCCTCTGCAATTCTCAGCAGGGTCAGGTGCCGTCTAAGCCTACAGTGCCCTGTGTAGAATCCTACCAGGGCCCTGCACTCCTTCCTAGGTAGGCACAACAGCCCCTTGGCGAGACTCTTCGCAGGCCCATGTATGATGAGCCTCGTCTGTCTCATCCCCAGAGCCGTCCGCCATACCTCCTCCGCCCGACCCTCCATCCAGGCCTCCAAAGCTCCTTCGCGGACACACTGGGCGATCCCCACACGGGAGCCAGGCCGAGTGTCCCGGTACCCAGACCAGCGTAACCTTTTTTCGCTTTGCAAGTTCAATCAGCCAGCTTCTACACTCCCTTACCAACACAGAGCGCGTACGCACCGACTTCAGCGCCATGAGTGCGGCCTTGCTGTCGGAGCAGAAGAAAATCCTTTTGCCACCGACATTGAGCCTTAACGACTCCCAGACCCCCATCATGATCGCAAAAATTTCCGCTCGGAAAACCATAGTGTGCTCGCCAAGAGAGGCATATAATTCCCGCCCCCGTCCTCACAGTACGCACCTACTCCGGACAGTGTTCCCATTCTGGACCCGTCTGTAAACCAGAATAGCCCATCCCAGGTTCCCATCCTTCCCTCCGTCCAGTCCTCCTTTGTAGGGAAGCGGAAGTTTAGCCCCTCGGGGAAGCCTATCTCAGGAACCATCGCGTCACCTGGCATACCCAGGATGGCTAGGTCCCCAGACAGGTCTCGCCATAGACAACAATGGCCCCAGCAGAAGCCGTTGTCACTCCACATCCCCACGTCAGCCAATCTCATGACCGCCCTGGCTGCCTCGTGCCTCACCCGGTCCGGCAACCCCACCAGCATCTCCAGGGCCCTTGTGGGTGCCGTCCTCATAGCCCCGGTGATGCAGGGGCATGCAAATCGCTGTAATTTGTCCAGCACTAGTCTGGGCGCCATTTTCATGGATCCTGGCCACCAGACAACCGATCCGTGCATGAGCATCGGAGCGATCATCGTCCTGTATATTCATAGCATAGTTTTCGGCCCAAGTCCCCAGGTCCCTCCCAGCGCCCTACGGCAAACCCAAAAGGGCACTGAGCGACGCCGCGGTCTTGAGCCGAATGTGTTCCTGAAAGTTCAGTTTGGAGTCCAGCCAGACACCCAGATTCTTGACGCATTTCTTCGCCACAAGAGGGGTCCCTTCCAACGCGATGTTGGGAGAGACCTCCAACTTCATTTTTCTGGTAAAGATGATCATCTCTACCTTGCTGGGATTCGCTCTGAGTTCGTTATACCTACACCACTGTGAGAACCTTGTCAGTGCTTCCTACAGAAGCCTCTGCAATATTCCCACCTCGGTACCTTGTGCCATAATCACGACGTCGTCTGCATCGGTCTGTGCATAGACCCCATGCTCTACTCTCAGGATACGTAGGATCTCGTCCACAGTAGGCACCACCGGAGGGGGGACAGGACCCCCCCCCCCTGAGGACATCCCCGCGATGACTCAACCTCAACCGCCTCATCTTCCAGCCTAGCCTCGACCGTCCGCTCGGTGAGCATGGAGCGGATCCAGCTCGTTATGACCGGACCCACCCCCGTTTGCTTCACCGATCGGCAGATCGAGCCCACGGCTGTGTTATTGAAGGCGCCTTCAATATCCGCAAACACGCACACCGATAGCCGTCCGCCTCCCAGCCCCTACTCCAGCCTGGATACCAGGTGGTGAAGAGCTGAGACCATCGGCCTGCCCGTTCGATATGCGTGCTGTTCCGATCAGAGGGGCTCTTAGAGCCACCCACTCCCTAAGGTATCGGTCCACCAGCCTCTCTAGTGCAAATCACCTACCTTATTCCCAAGTCGAATCAAACCCAATATCCAGCACAATATAGGACAATGCAGTCTATAAAATAACAAAATTCTGACCTAGGAACAAAAGGGGGTGTAGACGCAAATTTATGGACTGCAAGGAACAAATCATGATCGACGGGTTATTCTGGAACGATGCAGACGTAAAGGTGGAAACCTGAATATGGTCTTTATCGACTACCAAGCCTTCGCTGTTCAAAACTTAAGAGATATATCACATTGCATCAACCGTCGACGTTGTCCATTTCCTGAAATCTGCCATGAAAAAATTAAAGACGATACTAAATATTACCATCAACAATGCCACTATGGAAACCGGGAGAATTCCGATCAAAAGAGGCATTTTTCAATGGGACTCCCCGTCAGGTCCATGGTTTTTAACCTAATATATAGCGGCTTAATAAGATTGGATATGGAATCGTTCTAAAAGCAGGCAAAAAGCAAAACCCACCTTTTCTTTATGGATGATCTAGAAATATATGCTTCTAATAGGAAACAATTAGAGGTTATCCCTAAACGAATTCATGAATGGTGCACAAATATAAAAATTTCATTTGGGGTAATCATAAGCGAGAAAGGTATGCTTATAAAAACTGCACTGATACAATTAGACACTGAGATCGTAATAACTTCTATATCTTCAAGTACTTGTAAGTACTGCAAACGAATAGATTTGAACATAGCAGAATCGAAGCAGTTCTCACTGCACAGCCAGATCCTTAAAAGTAGGAACCTATCTACTGCCATCAACACTTTTGTGACTTTGACTCTCCAATATTCACTTAGCATCGTATGATAGACAAAAACTGAACTCTAAGAAATCAAGCGCAATATCAATACGAAACTTACCAAGTTTCGGATGCATAACCCTATATCAGTGATCGAAAGAGTCACTCTACGGAGAACGAAGCAAAGGGACTTAGAGATGTCATACAAAACAAATCCAGGAAGTGCCAAACTTCCTCCGCATCAAACTACATAAGACAATCGTTACGAATGACCTGAGATGCACGCCTCTGAATTTCAGTGACGAAAACTATACACCATTTCAAGTGAAGATAAGGGACCACAAGATGATCCAAAGAACTACATGAGCGATTTTACTGCAAATGGTGGAGGCAATATGTTGACAACAGGGCGTCAATAGAATGGCTAAGAATGGGAAGCCTTTTTCTAGAAACTGTGGAATTTATGAAGACCATGCTGGCCCAAGTAATGAACACAAGACGTTGCAGAAAACATGCAATTAAAGAAGCCATTCCAACAAACATATTGCAGGAAATGCAATTGCATCATGTCAGAATGTTAAAAATTAACTGAAGCCAATGATCTTTGCTACAAGCACAAACCCCACCAGTTGTAGAGATCAAAAGAATAAAAATATATTATGACAAAGGCATCACATAACAGACTGAGAAAAAATAATAATTATATAAACCCGCTTAAAATAATGAATATAATAATAATAAAAATATTTCAATATTAGTTTTGCTCATTCTCAACCTCAGCTAACGCTACTATACTTAACCAAAAATCTACCCTTTATCCATTGTTATAAAGACTAGGATCGATGCATGTAAAATAGATAAAACCTATCTGAATTGTTCTTATGCAAAGGTATATTTCACTTATAAAAATAATATATCCACTCTGTATACAAATAAATGGTCTTTGGTAAAATTGAGATTGTTTGCTGCCAAACATTTCTGAGTAAACCATAGGAATATTATGTTGCATTCTGTAATTTTTCAAACATGAAATATGTCTTTTTTAGTTTTAGCTGATTACTCATTTTTCATTTGATTGCCTCAACATCTAATTTACCTTTAAGAAATACGAGAGCTCATTCTGAATAAATGATATTTGTTACAGAAATTCCTGGACCCACTCGAGCATATACTTTGTCGATAGACGAGGAAGACTACAATGATCAACTAGGTTCTGCAGAGAGGGATCAGGATGAAGATTTTTCTAATAGCGTCAATGAAAAAAACAGACTCCTTGGATTTTCCACATTTGAAACGCCAAAAAAAGGCACGCACTCATCCGAAAGGAGCAATCGCGTGGCAGACAACGAAGCCTCCGGAACTGAATCAAGAGCGACTAATGTAAGGTTATTCGTAATAGCATGGCTGATTGTTTCGAATCATCTCAGAAGGAACTTAGTGATATGATTGATCTTTGTAAGTATATTTTATAGTTTGACAATAAGAGATATGATATTTATTAAATGAATATCACCATCGTCTGACGTATAAGAGCTGTGTTTGTAACCCTGCTGATTACTTTTCCTGTAGTTTAAATAATTTTAGTGTAAATAAATGTTAAGCTGTAGTTTAATATGGCCTATATATTAAAGTTGTATCTAATTTAATAATACGATAGAAGATTGGATGCTAATAATTCTGTATTTCCGCTGATCCATTGATTCTGAAGTTAGTAATATAAAATACATTTGTCCCTCATATAGTATAAGGCAAAACTTCAAGGTTTTTCGTTAGTATGTCTTAAATTATATTATATTAAAAATTTTGTTATTTTTTCTAGCAACTAGCAAAGTGTTGTTTGAATAGACGTAAATATAAACGTATGATTTATTTGACAATGTTTCGTAAATATTTACAATACAATTATAGCAAGTCAGCTTAATGCACTTGGCACATAATAATGAATACTATAAATAAAACAGTATCACTAAAAGATATATAAGTAAATATGGACAAAATAAACAATTAAAATTCCTAAAAGTCGGAAAAGGGGAAGAAAAAAAGAAAAGAAAGGAAAAACAGCAGCTGCAGATTAAAATTTGTTTTTAGATTTACAGCTGACAACCTGCGCGCAGGCTTTTAAATCTGATATCACTAGAGGCTAGAACATCCCCTGATAGTTCTATAAAATATCGTTTACGCACATCAAATATTAAAGTGTCTACAAGAAAATAAGCCAGGAAAAAATTAAAGACAATATGGGAAAAATTCAAATTTAATTTTATGAATAGTAGCTGCAGGCAAGCTTTTAGCTCTGGTACCACTAGAGGCTTCCTAGGACATCTCTTGATAGCGGTATAAAGCATGGTTTACTCACATCAAATATTAAGTGTCTACAAGGACCTACAAGCACATAAGCCCGAAACATATTAAAGACAACATGGGAAAAATTTAAATTTAATTTTATGAGCAGTCCTTGCGAGCATTCTTTTGGGTCTGACACCATTTGAGGCTTCCTAGGACTTGCCTTGATAACTTTATATAGTATCGTTTGCACACATAAGATATTAAAGTGTCTACAAGAACATAAGCCAGAAAGAAATACAAAAAATATGGGAAAGTTTCAAATGTAATTCTATGACTCCTGACGAGCAGACTTTTGGTTCTGGTGCCCCTGGAGGCTTTTTAGGATACTTTTTAGGCTGTACAAAATATCGCTAATGCACATCAAATATTAAAGTGCCTCCAAGGACGTACGCCAGAAAGAAACAAAAAAAAAATGGGAAGGTTAAATTTTTTTTATTGGCAGTCCCAGCCGAGCGGGCTTTTTGTTTTGGTAATACTGGTAGTTTCTAAGATATCTACAAGGAGATAAGCCAGAAATAAATAAGAAAATGAGAAAAGTTCAAATTTAAATTTATGGACAGTTCCTGGTCGGCAAGCTTTTGGTTTTGGTACCACTGGAGGCTTTCTAGGACATTTTTTTATGTTGTTCGAAATATTGTTAATGTGCATCAAAGATTAAAATGTCTACAAGGACATAAGCCAGAAAGAAATAAAAGAAATATGGGAAATTTCCAAATCTAATTCTATGACCAGCCCCTGACGGGCAGGCTTTTAGTTCTGATGCCATTGAAGGCTTTTTAGGATATTTTTTATGGCCGTACACAATATCGTTAATGGACATCAAAGATTAAAGGACATAAGCTAGAAAAAAACAAAATGGGAAGGTTCAAATTTAATTTTATTGGCAGTTCCTGCTAGACAGGCTATTGATTTTGGTACTAGTGGAGGCTTTCTAGGATACCTACAAGGAGATAAACCAGAAAGAAATACAAAAATGAGAAAAGTTTGAATTTAAGTTCCTAGCCAGCAAGTCTTTAGTTTGGGTACCACTGGAGGCTTCCTAGGACATATTTTTATGATCGTTCGAAATATTTTTAATGCGCAACAAAGATTAAGGTGTCTACAAGGACATAAGCCAGAAAAATAGAACAAAATTAGCAAAGTTAAAATTTAAGATTTTGAACGGTTCCTGGTGAGCAGGCTTTTAGTTTTAGTACCACTGAAGGTTTCCTAGGATACCTTTCTATGGTCCACAAGAAAGTTAACCCAAATTAATCCTAGGTTCGTTTCTTTTTTTTTGCGGGTAAAGTTTGGCTTCTTGTGTGTGGTCCACAAACACACTAATTGTTGTATTCATTTCTTTCTGGCTTATGGCTTTGTGGATACTTTGGTGTGCGGGGGACGTGGAAGAGAGGAAGATAGAAGATGATAGTCCCATCATCATCATCATCATTAGCCTGCATCAAATTGTGCTTGGTGCGCTTTAAATCATCAGTCCATCTTGTCGGTCATGTACCTCTGTTTCTGTAAGCTGCACGTCTCGGTCTCCTCTCAAGATTCCCTTGGTCCATCCGTTGTCAGTTGTTCTCGCAATATGTCCTGCCCAGATCCATTTTAAAGTTGTTATTCTTCTAACCACATCCCCTACACCTGTTCTTCTTCTTTTTCGTTGTTCTGGATTCTGTATCTTAAAGAGATACCCAGTATGGCTCCTTCCACAGCTAGTTGTGTCACTTGTAGTTTATTGATGGATTTTTTAGTCAAGGTAAGTGTTTCCGCTCCGTATGCCATAACAGGCAGGACACACTGGTCAAAGACCTTTCTTTTCATGCATACTGGGATGTCTGATCTAAATACATCCTTCAGGTTCCCAAACGTCGCCTAGGAGAGACCTATTTCTAAAACTCAGCAGTTTAGTTGTCTTGATGCACACGAATTTCATGTCCAAAATATTTGTAGAATGATACCTCTTGCACCTTGTCCTTGAGATATTACCACTCATGACCAGATTTGCCATAAATTGTGTTTTAAAAGAATTGATCTTTAGTCCGGCATTCCTTGATCTTTTAGCATCTGTATAGCTTTGTCAATTCTATCTGAAATCAAGACAATACCGTCTGCGAACCTAAGGTCTTCATCTATGTTTACTCCTAAGTTTTTACAGTATGTCTCCTTCAGTATATATTCAAGTAAATTTGCAAATAGTTTAGGCCATATGGCGTGACCCTCCGATTTTGAACCTGTCTATATCTTCATGGAGCTTAATACCTGCTGTTGCGGTTTCATAAATACTCTTAACAATGGCAGTATTTCGGTGGTCTAGTCGGCAGTCGGGTGAATGGTATCAAACTCCTTCTCGTAGTCTCCAAAAATGAGCATGAGCGGTTTATTGTTTTCTACGCATTTCTCAACTAAGGTTTTGATCACTTTTAGGTGGTCGATTGTTCCATATCTTCGACGGAAACCAGCTTGCTCTCGCGGTTGGTAATTGTCAAGCTTATTTGTAAGTCTTCTTGTTATCATTTTTATAAACCGGTAGTTTTTAAGGTTCGTGGTGTCGCCCTTCTTGTGCATGATGACAATAATAGCATTGTGGCACTGGGAAGGTATTAAAGAGCTATAAAATAGGGTATATTAGAGCATCGCCCCCTTCTTTGATCGATTCGGTAGCTATATGGTCGTCTCCCGGAGATCTGTTATTTTTCTTCTTCAAAAGTGAAGCTGTTATTTCGTCGATGGTTATTTCTGGGATATCCTCCGATCCAGTATTCTCAACCTTCGGTATCTGCCCTGAATTTATAGGTTCCGCCTCTTTTCTTCAGTGTAAAGTTATTCAGTAATTTTGAGGACTTCTGCTCTATCTATCGGAATATTCCGCTTCTATCAGCGAAGCCTACAAATGTTTTTTCTGCCAAGGAATCATAAGGTTCCTTGGCAGCGCCTTTAAGCTTCTGTTCTCCTCAATTACCTTGTCTAGCAGATTTGGAAATATCTCTATTTAGTTGTCTAAATGCATCACTGATTCCCCTGCACATCAAATATTAAAGTGCATACAAGGGCATACACTAGAAAGAAACAAAAAAATTGAAAGGTTAATTTTTTTTATTGACAGTCCCTGCCAAGCGGGCTGTTGATTTTGGTACTACTGTAGGCTTTCTAGGATATCTACAAGGAGATAAGCCAGAAAGAAATTTAAAAAATGAGAAAAAGTCAAATTTAAGTTTATGGAGAGTTCCTCGCCAGCAAGCTTTTGGTCTTGGTACCACTGGAGGCTTTCTAGGACATTTTTGTATGGCTGATCAAAATATTGTTAATGCGCATCAAAGATTAAAGTGACTCCAAGCTACAAGCAAATAAGCCAGAAAAAAAATAGAGCAAAGTGAGAAAACTTCAAATTTAAGTTTATGGACAGTTACTTGCGAACAGGCTTTTGATTTTAGAACTACTGAAGGCTTCCTAGGACACCTTATTATGATTGTTCAGAATATTGTTAGTGCACATCAAAGATGAAGTGTTTTTAGAAGGACATAAGCCGGAAAGACAAAAAAAATGGAAAAGTTCTAATTTAATTTTATGGACAGTCTCTGACGGGCAGGCTTTTGCTTTTGATACCACTGGAGATTTCCTAGGCCGTACCTTGATGGCTGTACGAAATATTATAAATGCAAATCAAACATTAAACCGGCGACAAGGAGGTTAACCGAAACTAATTCCGGGTTCCTTTCTCTTTTTCACTTCTTGTGTGTGGTCCACAACCATACGAAGTTCTGTTTTCATTTCTTTCTGATTTATGGCCGTATGGACACTTTAGGGCACGGATAACGTGGAGGAGATGAAGATAGAAGATGATTGCCCCCCCATCATCATCATCATAAGCCCTGTCGCGTCCACTGTTGAACACAGCTCCCGTAATCTGTGCCACTCTTCTCTACACTGTGCCGCCTGCATCCAGTTGTGCTTGGTGCCTCTTATATCATCAGTTCAACTTGTCGGGGGTCGACCCTCGCGAATTTCATGTTCAAGATATTTGTAGGACGATACCTGTTGCACCTCCTGCCCACTCCCAGGAAATATTATTTCCACTTATCACCAGATTGTGTTTTTGAAGAATTGGTCTTTGCTCCGGCATTTTTTAATGCTTTTTCTAAATTTTGTAGCATCTCTATGGCTGTCAATTCTATCTGAAATCAAGGCAGTCGTCTGCGCACCTAAGATGATTTAAGCCTTCTCCATCTATGTTTCCTTCAGCATATATTCGAGTTGTTTTGTAAATAGTTTTGGCGATATGGCGCCACTCTGGCGAACTCCTCGATTCAATTTTGAGTGAAACATGCTGTTGCGGTTTCATAAATACTCTTAATAATGGCAGTGTATCAGTGGTCTAGTCGGCAATCCGAAAGAGCCTGAAGCATTTTATGATGGTCAATGGTATCAAACACCTTGTCGTAATCTACAAACATGAGGATGAGCGGCTTATTGTACTCCACGCATCTCCCAATTAAGGTTTTATTCACTTGTAAGTGGTCGTTTGTTCCATATCCTAGACTAAAGCCAGCCTTCTTGTTATTATTTTCATAAAGAACTTATAATTGTGAGAGAGCAGGCTGATGTGCCGATAGTTTGGGTTAGTTCTAAGGTCCGTGATATTCGTCTTGTGCATGATGGCAGTACATCGCATTGTAGCACTGGGTAGCTGTTGTACCTTTAAGAAGGCATACATTAAAGAGCTTTAAAATAGCATATATTAGAGCTTCATTGATCGACTCGATAGCTATATCGTCGTCTCCCAGAGATCTGTTATTTTTCATCTTCAAAAGTGAAGCTGTTATTTCGTCGATGGTTATTTCTGGGATATCCTCTGATCCAGTATTCTCAACCTTCGGTATCTGCCCTGCCTTTACAGGTTCCGCCTCTTTTCTTCAGTGTAAAGATCTTCAGTAATTTTGAGAAATTCTGCTCTATCTCTCTGAATATTGCTACCGCTTCTATCAGCGGAGCCTACAAACATTTTTCCTAGCTTCCGTAAGGTTTCTTCGCAACACCCTTAATCTTCTGTTCTCCTCAATTACCTGAGCTATGCGCCTTTTATTGTAGTTGCGGGTATCTTGTCTGACTGATTTTGAAATTGAAATATCTCTATTTAATTGTCTAAATGCATCACTTTTTCTTTGTATCTATCCCTCATATCTCTTCTCACCGTCATTTGTTTCATCGTCGTCTCTTAGATGTTCTTGATTTCTCAGCCTTGCTTCGATTTTCTCTTGATATGCCGCCTTATTCTCTATCGATTCCCATTTTTTGCTCTGTATCCTTGACACCATTTTTGCTCTTTCCTTTCAAACATTGATCCTAACTTTTGCTCTCACTAGCCTATGGTCGCTACCTACCCCAAATGTGTTTAATACAGTGACATCCTGGACGATATGTTTTTTTATCAGTGAAAATAAGGTCAGTTTCGTTTTCCAGTTCCATTTACGAAGTGGACCTTTTTAAAGAAGGAGTTCATGGCGTGCAGTTTCTGATGAAGGAGGAAGACCAAAAACATATCTCCCCTACGATTTTTCTCTCCGTAACCAAATGTTCCCAGGGCTGTTTCTGCTTCACCAATTTTCGAGCCAAGCTTTGCATTGAAGCGTCCCATAAGGATCATATACTGTGATTTGTCTTGTTGCGTAGCCTTTAAGATATCCTCGTATAGGATCTCCACTTTTTCCTCCTCGTGGTCTGTTGTTTATGTGTTTTAGTAGTTCACAATATAAGGACAAATATTGGCATTGCTCCGCATATCATCTTCATGGCGTGCAGTTTTTATTGAAGGAGAAGCACAAAAACATATCTCATCTACGATTTCTCTGTCCACAGCCAATTGTCCCATGCTTGGTATGAATTATGGAAAAATTCACCTCGCCGTGTTCACCTCTCATATTTTCTTTCGCGTTTGCCGTTTCGTTACATTTTCATCGTAACATTTTTGTAGCACGTTCAATAGTTTACTCTCCAGATAAAGCGTGCCTAATAAAAGTTCATTTTAAAAATATGAAAATATTTATACTTAGTTTTATGGACAGTCCCTGATTGAACAGGCATTTGATTTTGGTCTCACCTGAGGCTTCTTAGAATATCCCAAAATAAATAACGTTTATTTAAGCATAATTCTCGTCCTCACAAATACATTTTGTTAAGACGAGTCCTAATGTTTAAATAATTTCATTTGTATGTGATTGCCTTAAATAATCAAATATAAAAATTCAGATATACTCAAAAACACGACTTTTTAATGCTTAACGTGGCATCCAAGGATTAAATCTGAAGTTTATCGGTGCTCTATTGCATATCAGGGGTAATCACCGGCGCGCAAGAAAGGGGGAAGCTCTAATTCTCATCGCATTATATTAGACAAAACATTTGATATGCTGCAACATAATACCTTAATTGCTATTCTGAAATATATTGGATTACACCAGTCGCCCTCCAGCTTGTTTCCTCGAATTTAACCAGTCGGATACGACGAGTTGTCTCTGAAGTACATTTTCACGTCCATTTGTTATTTAATTATTTAATAATTTGCAATGGTGGATTGGTTTTTCATGTGGAGACTCTCTACCACACATTTTATGGAATCTTCTCGGTCTAACAATGGTGCGGACGTCTATTTCCATTTAAAATTTGAGGCAAATAACCACAATTTTTTATAAAATTGGTACAGCCTATGTCAGATCCCATAATAATAATATTAAAAATAATAATAATAATAATAATAATAAATGTTCTTTATTTCAAATGACCTAAAAAGTACATTTCCTGTACATTGCACATGAAACATACAAAGACAAAGTGAAACCGCGCCAACAAAAAGAAATAAAAAGTGAAAAAGAAGAACAAAAAAGAGAATCACTTATTGTCTATACCTGTCCAAAATAATCATCTATACAATATGGTTCCAATTCGATTAAAACTGCTTTTATTCTAATTTTAAATAATCTAAGGTTATTTACACGTTTAATGTCATTAGGGAAATTGTTAAAAAATCTTATACACATATAGCTTGGACTCCTTTCTGTCAGGGAAAGTCTATGAATAGGATAAGTGATGTTACGTCTTCTAGTATTGTATTGGTGTCCAATTTCTTGTTCAAAAAAAATCTTATTTATGAAGAAAAACAAAAGACATTCGTAAATATACGGTCCATAAACAGTTAGAATACCAAATGATTTAAATACGCCCCTACAGCTCTCAATAAAACCCATTTTCTTAATAGTTCTCAAGACTCTTTTTTTTGTATTACAAAAACTTTTTGTGTATGATTGTTACTACCCCAAAATATTATGCCATACTTTAAAATCGATTCAAAATTTCCATGATATATTATTCTTAAACATCTAACATTCATATATCTTCCCACAACCCTAATTCCATAACAAATCGAATT
>JAEQML010074862.1:0-14132 GCA_016904865.1 Pissodes strobi | reverse complement strand
TCCTGGAATCCCACTAGTCACGCTTGATCAACCAATACAATGGACTATACGGAATAGGCCCTCTATGTCTATTTTAACTATTCTTACATTTAATAATTTCCATAATTTCGTATGCGTATAATAATCTCCTATCAGTTATATTATGAATTAATTTGAAATTTTTATTTGTTATTCTATGATTATTATCAAAGCATGCTCGGCAACATTTGATTTTTTTGTTCTACCATATTTTATATGAGCTATGTGTCCGCAAAGTCCACAATGCCGTAATGTCAAAAGTAGCACAGTAGTAATGTAAACAAAATTGGCTAGATTTTAAAGAAATTAGGCCTGTTCAAGGCTAAACAATTTTTTTAAGGTTCAACTAAAAAGAAAAAGAAAACAAGCCAAACAGACGGTTTGACCACCTCAGAGAGATTTACCTCATATAATTAATTAAATTTATTTGCTAAAGAGAGGAAAAAATATGGGTTCGAGGGCTAACTAACCCGCTATCCACCATCCAGCAATTAACGTAAATATGTATATAAAATACATCTTTCACAGTTTGAAGACAGCTCCTCCTGCTCCTCGAGCAGATTGCAGAAGAAACCGTTCACTTTCACGGTACACGAGGAACTGCACGCAGAAACCTGGGACTTATTCGATAGAAGAAGGACTCTCGGGTAGTCGGAGATAGCCCAGGCAAAAGGCCAGCAGAAAAATCTTGACTTCTGGTTAGGCGTAGCCAAGAAAATGGAAATTCATGGATAGGAGCCTGTGAAACATCAATAGATTCAAGGTTCCGCATATAACCCATAACCAAAGAACATTTTCAATCAGAGCCATTAAAATAATATACCAAGGAAAAATCAGAGAACAAAAATTAAATCAATATTTTACCTGTGAAGGGCCTGTTATCTGCTTAACGCCGAAATCGCTGGGCTGCCTCAAAAGGTGGACGAGAAAAGCCTCTGTAAGGAAAATTAAAATGGAACTAGGGACCATTTACGTGGTTCTTTTTCTCAAAATAGACGACACTCAAAAAATAAACCAGTAAACTCATCTGACAAAGGCAGTACTAAAATTCCGAGCCGCTAATACACAACTAACCAAAAATAAGGCAAAGGTAAGGCCTGAAACTCCAAAAGTGGGTTGCGAAATCCCACAAAAAAAAACAATTAAATTTCCATCCGACACCAATATCGAGAAACCAACGTAGAAGGCAAAGGAACTTCCTCCAAAAACCCCACTTCATGAACTTCGAATGACCAATTGAAAGACGACTAGCAAATCACATGTCAGATCCAACAATTTTCTAACAGGTTTCGAAAATAGAAGACCAGAATTTTGATGTACCGAAGCCCATTCTAATTACACGAGTTAGCCGAAAGAAAATACTTATTCGACCTGCCAGAATACATCTCATGTCCCGTCCTGTCATGGAATGGCGACGCGACGTTTCAAAATTAGTACGCGTTACTATCAGGAACCAACAATTCGAACCAAAACGAAATCTACATGAAAGAAAATCCTAGCCTTTATCGATCTTGAATTTTAAAGAGCATTTCCTCTACAGTGGTGCAGAGGTCACCACAAATAGACATAATTTCACTTAGATTGACACTAACGAGACTTCTGAACATTATGGCGAACGCAAATATAAGTGAATCAACATCTTCGCACACACACCGCTCGTCGAGTGCGATAGGATCTCCCTTTAGTGGGTGTGTCACTGCCACAAAAAAAAGTCGCAGAAAATTTACTTTATGGAACTTTAAATATGGTGAAGAGTTATTTATTAATGAATTAGGTGCAAAGAAGTTGACGCCATATTTATGCACACGTACCTATGAAAGCAAAAAATCTTCCATGGAGAAATAGTATTGCATTAGGCGAGTATAAATAAGTTGCCTTAATAAACTTCATATCCACAGGCTTCGTTACGTGCTGTAACGTAATTAAAATTGAATATTCGTCTTTACATCACTTAGTTTTGCCAATATTGACAACATTTATCGCAAGACATACATTACACCGCAATGTGGATTATGAAGTTTCCAGAAAACTCTCTTAGATATTTCGTAGACACGCTTCTTTCATCATTCTCAATAATTTTTTACGAATCCTCTAGTAATGGCGATCAATATTTGTCTAAAATCAGATTTTAATCTCTAATAAACTCTGGTAAATTATGTACCACAGTTTTAATTAAATTTAAGAGCGTCTGTGTTTCTGCATAGAGCATCTCAATAGTTGCAACGCGATTAGTTAATTGCTTAACAACCGGTCCATATGCCTGGTACACTCAGCGGTGCTAATATTTACAGGTGTGGATCGCAGAATTGACAGTTGAGCGAAAGCGCCACAAAATTTTCTAATATGAATATTTTATATCAATGATTTTTAAGTGTTGAAATTAGGAGAGTAAAATTTAATATCCTATCTAAGAATATCGAGAAATCTTTAAAGAAATTGCATAAACTGAACTTGACCATGACTTTAGCATACCAGAATAAACATCAGATATTCTAATTAGGCTACTTATTGAAATATTAAATGAATTCTCAGACCTAACATGCACAAAGCAAATTAATTATGTCTCAAACCTAATTGAGATTATGGTAGCGCACTTAAAATAATGATGAGATTCTCTAAAATAAGTATCACCCAAATTATAAGATCATTATCCCTTAATCTTAAGTTTTAAATCATTAATACTGCCTAGTTTCTATTTTTAAAAATTCCCAACTAAAATCTAATTTTTATAGTTCTGACTTAATAAAAGATGATCACAGAACACTTTAAATAAAGATTAATCTGCTAAATAAAAAAATCAATTATAAATTAATCCTGTAGCAGCGATAATATCAGTGGACAAATATACAGTCAAAGGAGAAAATATTAAGACAAATAAATTAACCAGTGAAGATAATAAATGATCAACGAAGATCTACAGGGGAAATCGAAGTAAGCTCAATTTGCTAACCTGTATATGGACAAAAACCTAAAGTGTTAGTTATGTAAGATCGTCTACTGCCATAAGACTTACAGCAATGCACATCATTTAAATAAGTATACGTCATACAAAAAGTAAATCAGATAATCACTATAGTATTGGCAAGACATTTGCTCATCAAGATAATATCGTATACGGTAGTATACGGTATTAGATACGATAAAAGGTAATAAACGCTTAAAAATCTTTTAAGGGTAGTTTCAAAAAAGATAAGGTAAGGTATTATAAGTAAATTAAGCAATTATAGGGCCTACTTGTCTGTCATTCTCAAACGGTCACACGGAAGTGGAACTCCCTGGCAGTGGTTGGTGGCTATTTTCTAACTCATACGGCTACTTGGCTGGCCCGAATAAGAATTTTACAGCTTCCTGTGCAGCTGCACGTCACGTCATGTGGGTCGACATCACATCATCAAAAGGGTCTCAAACTAGCAGGAATAAACCTGGAGAAACTCTCTAGCCTAGCGAAAGACCGGGTGAAGGAAGGAGCGTAGTTAAATTATAAATGATTTTAATTTTCTAATATAGAAACACAACGATATAACATACCTTTTTGAAAAAGGTAACCTCGCGTTACATAAAATGCATTTGCGAGACGATATTGCCGATAATACTAGAAAATATTAATAGCAGAGTCTTTGCCAATTTATCTCATGATAAATTAATAAGGATCAGTAGACCCGATAGTCAAAAATTACAACGATAATATTTCGACTTCGAAAATTAGTCTTTTCTCTACCTACGCGTCCATTGCTCCGAAGGGAAAGACGACGTCGGTTGCCAAAATATATCTTTGACATCTGTCAAGAGAACGCTCGAAAATGAGGAACGACTATAAGCACTTCGGAACTATATCCGCCGATACAAATTGAGTACGTTCCAATATTCCAAAGTATGAAATAGTTAATGGTTTAAATTTTAAGATATGAGTTCTAAGTTGAGACTAGCTATGTTAAGTTCTAAGGTAAGATTAAGATAATAGCAACTTGAATTTAAACTATCAGCGCCAATTTTTGAAAAAGCGACTAAAGACAGAGGGACAGGAGGAGAGGGCATCGACAAACAACATTCAAGACATGAATGAGACCTTGGAACACCAACAGATCCAACAAGTCGAACCACAACAAGCCCTCATATCCGAACGAAATATTCGAGGTAAGACATGCAGGCAGAATTATTTTTTTTAAGACAGTGGGAAGCATTAACCAATAATCAAAAGGTCCTAGAGTGCATAAAAGGATATAAAATTCCATTTATCACCAAGCCTATTCAAAAGAAAACTCCACAATTGATTTCAGTGCCTAAATTTAAATCTGTTTTAAATAAGCTCTTTAGTTCGGGTGCGATTCAAAAAAGCAAACATTGTAAAAATTAATTCCTGCCCAGCTATTCCTTAAGGAAACAAGCTAAATGGTGGTGACAGGTTTATTCTAAATCTCAAAAACCTACATAAACATCCTAGCTGTCCCCATTTCAAACTTGAAGATTTTAGAACCGTAAAAAAATATGATTTATAAGAACTGCTATATGGGTAAAATAGATCTCAAAACACATATTTCCTTGTACCAATAAATAAGGTACATATAGGAAAGACTTAATGTTCGAATATAAAAAACAGCTATACGAGTTCACATGTTTGCCCTTTGGGTTATCCACGGCACCAGTAGCTTTTATTAAGTTGTTAAAACAGGTGGCCAATCACTTAAGATCACTAGGAGTAATTTCGATTTTTTTTATCTTGACGTCACATTAATAATAGGGAAAACAAAAGAAGAATGCTTACATAACATTACTTACAGGTTAAATCTACTCTCTTCCTTAAAGCGCGGTCTACACGTTACCTCTTATCGTACGATTTGTCTGTGTCGACAAGACGTTGCAAATAAATCATTAGAATGAAAACGCGTTCACACTGAACGATTAGTTGAATACAATTTGTTGTTGATGAATGAGGTGTGATCTATTGGGTCATGGAAGAAATACTTTTTTGGTCTGTGTTCGCCCTGTGTTTAATAAGAAGAAACCAAGTTAAGCTTTTAAATAACAGACCACGTTCATGATGGTCCAGAACACACGGTTATTAAAAAGACATATTTATTCCCACGTACAGTTGATTAACGAACTACGAAGTGAACCTGATGATTGTAGAAATTACTTAAGAATGGATGTCAAAGCATACAATTATCTGCTAGAGTTAGTTACTCCATATTAAAAAACAAGATACTTGTATCAGAAAAGCACTGTCAGTACATGAGAGGTTGACTGCAACGCTAAGATTTCTAGCAACCGGTCGAAGTTATAAATATCTGCAGTTCAAAACCTTGATTTCCAAGGCAGCCATTTTTTGATGCGATATTTTTTTCCTGATAATTTCATATAATTCCAGATAATATGGAAAAAACCTACAATTTTTGTGTAAAACTTTTTTTTTCTATCTTCAAAAATAAAGGCTCCATGTAGCCACTATAATCAAAGACCCTGTACGTACACTCTTCAAAATATTTCGCCCCAGTACGCGGCCACAACAGTAAATCGATAGATAAATCGAAGGCGACCGTCCACATGTAACGACTTGTTTGTGCAAATCCACCAAATCTATGCTCGAAAGCTCAAACTTTCAACCCCGTCTTCGATGCTTGCGCAGTTCTATTATCGTTCAAACTTGCTGTCTATACACAGCGTTTTATTTGCAACGTCTTGTCGATACAGACAAATCGTACAATAAGAGGTAACGTGTAGACCGCGCTTTAAAGGCCGCCTCAGACACGCATTCTTTTCGCTCATTTTGCTTGTACAGTCTTAAGTTGTAATGCAAGACGGTGTGTGTGAGGCGTCAAGTCGTCCGTCTTATTTATTGTGTACCGTCAACTGACTAACTTGAACGCAATCAACCGTCCGTTGATTTTTCGCTCGTGTTCCAACTTGTTTGTGGAGAAGACGTTGAGAGTGGTTGGTATTGCGTTTTGCATTGCGTCAATTATGGCTGATCTGAGACTGATGTCGCGAGAGTTTCTATCAGATTTTATTGATTTGTATAGAAAACATGAATGTTTGTGGAAAATTAAGGCCAAGGAATATTCCGACAAAAACAAAAAAACCGCAGCTTATAATATTTTGATCGAAAAATTGAAGGAAGTCGATCCAGCAGCAAATAAGAATATGGTGATAAAGAAAATAAACTCCTTAAGGACATGCTTACGAAAGGAATTAAAAAAGTATAATAATTCTTTGAAATCAGGATCCGGCACAGAAGACATTAAAAAGCGAAATTTGTGGTATTTTGACCTACTTTTTTTCCTTTCCGACCAAGAAACTCCAAGACAGGACGTTATGGACACTATGGAAGAGAGTAATGCAACTCCAAGTGAGGTATGTATCTAGGAAATTAATGTTAAAAAAGAGCTTTTATATAATACTGAAAAATTTATTACTACTTCATAAACCTATAAAGAATTTGATTTAACATATCATCTTATCTTGCCAGCTGACTGTTCCTTCATTATTAAAGTAGTCTATAAAAATGTTACGTGCCTCATTTGCTTCGCGTCCAAAATGTCGATTATGACCATGCTGTAATCCGGCAACAATATTGGGCTCTATTCGTAATCCATTAGTTATTGTAGACTGTTGCCAATTTCCACTATCTAAACTGTCTAGTGGAATATATGATGCACCACACAATTTCTGCGCCAAAAATTATGCAAAACAGCACAGGTCAAAACGACGGGATCTAGACGCAAATTAATATCGGTGTATAAAATACGGAATCGGGCAGCCATTATTCCAAACACATTTTCAATTATTCTGCGTGCCCTGGATAACCGGTAATTAAAAAAAAATTCTTTGGATAAACCTCCTTGAGGAAAAGGTTTTAAAAAATCTGGGCGCAAGCCAAAAGCCTCATCTCCTAGGAAGACATATGGCAGTTCTGTAGTACTATTTCCAACAGTTTTGGGTTGGGGTATATTTAATTGGCCATTTACAAGTTTCTTAAAAATGTTTTGTTTTCAATAACACCTCCATCGGTAACACGTCCATTTGTTCCCATATGACAGTATATAAATTCGTAGTTTGAATTTGCTATTGCCATTAGTATAGAACTATTGTACCCTTTATAGTTCCAAAAAAAAGATCCACTTCGTGATGGGAGTATTATTCTTATGTGCTTTCCATCTACACATCCTAGACAATTCGGAAACTGCCATCGAGTCTCAAATCCTTTAGCAATTTTTCTCCAATCTGCTTCTGTTGTAGGAAACTGTAAAAAAAATTATATATATGCAGAGTGTCCCTATAGTGCGTTTTAGGTTGATATCTTGATAACAGCGAGGTATAGAGAAAAAATTCAAAATTCAGGAGACCAAAAAGTTTTAATTTTAAATGCTTAACCACAAAAAAAAAAAACAAAAAAAAATCAAAGAGTCAGTGGTGTACATTTTTTTGTAAAAAATATTCGTTAAAGTGCCCTTTGGGATGCCACAGGGTTTAATAAATTCAATAAAAATAGGGCTAAATCAACCCCTAAAGACTACAAATAAAACTGCCAAATTACAACAAAAACTTCCTTTTTGGTTTTAATCACCCTGTATCTTGAAAACAGTACATTTTAGAGCATATATTTATATGGACTTGGGGGTCTTTGGGAATGCTGAATCTAAATATAAAGAAAAAAAGAATCTAAAATTAGCCTCAATATCTTTTCCAGGAAAAATCAACACCTTTTTACCACACAACCCGGGACGCCAAAGATAATAAAAAAAACAAATGACTACCCAAATTTGAAGAAAATCGCATCATTAATAACTGAATTAGTAGGGTGTACCCATGAAAAGCGGGACACACTGTAGATATAATGTTTTTATTTCAGACTTTACAAGATAAAGAAAATCTTGACGGTGATGGAGAATTCGATACAGAAGATATCATAATCGAAAATAAGGAAAGTATTACTTCTCCTCTTTTGACTCCATCTGTGTCGCGAGTTTCATCCAGAACAACATCAACAACGTCTATAGAAAGGAAAAGGAAAAAAAATGACCGCTCTGATGAGGTATTGGATATAATAGCAAATTCATTACGATCAAATTCGTCAGTACAGCCCCTTGGAAGGTATACTTCGTACGGACAACATGTGGGGCAGGAACCGAATGATCTTCCTCAAAACATGGCAATATTTTGCAAGAAAATTATAAACGAAGTACTTTTTCAAGCACAATTCGGAAATCTTACAGAACATTCCAAAATTGTGAATGATCAACAGACCGACCCGCCCACAACTCAACGGGTCGAAACATTACAAGGTTTCAATTACGGTCAATCTGAAGCGCGTCAAACTACAGCGGAATTTTATTCGAATTATTCTCAAGACAACTTACTTAATTAGTTAGGTATTTATAGACAAAAATATAATAATTTGTGTTGTTAACTTTTTCTATTAATACTTACCTTCATATATTCTCGTTTTAATGTTTCATATATAGCTTTACAAGTGTCTAGTATGATTTCGCTCAAAGCTGAAGCAGATATAGCACAAGTAAATTTTAAGTCTTCGTAGCTTCTTCCCGTTGCTAAAAATCGTAACGTTGCAGTGAGGCGTTCATGCGCTGTAATTGCTTTTCTCATCCTAGTGTCACTTCTTTCAATATATGGGGTTACAGTTTTAAGTAGTTCAAAATAGGTTGCTTCATCCATACGTAAATAATTAAACCAGTCCCCAGGTTCTAACTTTAATTCGTTTAACAAATTAATGTGTAAATTGTTCTCTCGTAAGCAACCATTTTTTAGACCATATTTTTCGGGGTTTCTCCTTTTTTTTCTTTTTTATGATTAAAACCACTGCTGCGCATAGAGCTAATTTCTGACGGTCCATGATTGTTTTGGAAAATTAAAGACTGAAGACTAAAGTCAAAACCGTAATTAAACGGAGTGTGTAATGGGATCACTGTGTTCAGTTTTGCATTACAACTTAAGACTGTGCAGACAGGCATGATTATGTACCATTTTACTTATACAGTCTTAAATCGTCATGCAAGACGGAAGTCACTAAAAGCATACACACAGTCCGTTTTTAAATTTGTTTTATCGTCAGTCTTAACAATTGTGAGCGATCGACACAGATTATTAATAGCTGCAGCGGTAGTTTTGATAATAAAAAAGAAGAAACAAGTTATCAGAAAAAAATGGTCAAAGAATTGGTTAACCACAAGAGTTTACGTATATAAATTTACTTAATGAACTAAAACTCGAATCTGAAGACTGGTTTAATTACTTGTATATGAATGAGGAAACCTGCAATGAACTGATTGGAATAGTGACTCCATATTTGGTACTCGAAGGAGTCATAGTTACATTTGATTAAAAAAAGGCAACTGAACTTATCGAGTCGAAAAAAAAACATTTAGTTAGATACATACCTCACTTCCTGGACTTGTAATACTATTTTCTTCTATGGTGTCTATCCCGCCCTGTCTTGGTGTTTCTTGATCAAATTCAAAACAGAAGACGGTCAATATACCACAAATTTGATTTGTGCACTTCTTCCGTACCTGATTCTGATTTAAGGGATGCATTATATTTTTTTAACTCCTTTCGAAAACACCTTGCCAATGAATTAATTTTGTTAACGACCATATCCTTATTGGCAAGTGGCTTCACTTCTCTTCATTTTTCAATCAGCACATCAAAATAATCTTTACTTTTCATGTTCCAAAGGCATTCATTTTGCCGGTTTCAATAAAATCGGAAATAAATTCCCGGGGCTCAAATCTGAGATCTGCCATCTTAAGAAGATCACGGACAAATAATATAGAAGGTTCTCAGCCTGCATGTTGATCAGGCTGATGCCTGAGCAGAAGACTGGGTGATAGTTTGAGTAGGGTAGCCGCATAGTTTGTGTCAGTTCTGTTGGTCAGTCTTTTCCGATAAAACATTACGTGTAGAGTAGGTTTTAGGTTTCTTATAAATAAAGAAAAAGCGTCTTAGAATCAACTTAAGACATAATTTTTCTTGGATTTACTTATAACAGTAAGGAAATGAATGTATTTACCTAGTGGTGGTATATGCTTCTATGCTCTTATCAGCGTATTTGTTTACAGAAAAAAGTCATCCATGACACCTGACCCGCCTCCTTCGGCCGTCCGAAACCTATTCATTAAGGTGTGTATATTCGCAAATATTTGCAAACTCAATATTTGTTTGCTGGAGACGTATACCACCTGCATTCGCAAACGTTTGCAATCATTTGGTCGTGTTCCGAGCGGTGTCGGTATATCAAAGGGATTTTTTGTTTGTGTGTGCGCTTTGCGCTTTTTTGGTTACAGTTGTTTGCGAATAATTGGCTGGTGGAGACGAATGTCAACAATAGAATTGCAATCAGTTACAAACGTCGTTTAACCCCTATTATACATCTACAGCCCCGTCCTCGAGATCACACTGTAGAGATTGAAAGGCATTGCTCGGCCTGACAGTGAAAAAAAAAAAGAGGAGGCAGTAATAAACCCAAAATAATTTTTTGTTTTATTTTATTTTTCTTTGTTTATTTGATAGTTCCTGGTAAGGGACAAAGTTCAAATATAATTTTTACAACCAAAAAAAAATTAGTACCTTTGGTTTTTACACTAGAAGAATACCTAGAAATTAACAGAAATGTTACCAAAAAAGGAAAAACCCAATAATAAACGATTATCGTTATTACTATAAGGCATAACAAATATATGAAATATTAACACAGATATTTTTAAAATATTAATAACTTATGTAAAATGATTAGTAAAATAACTTTTTACCTAGTTTCCACTGTATATTTTATTAAAACACTTAACATGTTTCGCTAACACTGGAGCTTCGTCAGAAGTATTATTTAAAATGGTACATAATATAATGGTGTTTTGTACAAAAAGAATGGTTAGTTTATAAAGTACAGGTGGTTAAATAAAATTGTTTTGTTTTTACAACAGTAGGAAATTTCGAAGTATTATATTGCCTATCTAGTAAATATATTTAACAATGGTGACCGATTTAGGTCTAATTGGTCATTCAATAAAATGTCGGAGTTTTTAAGTTTGTTTATTTCCATAGATTCAAGCAAATTTAGTTTTAAACGTTTATTTTGACAATGTAAAATTTCATAATTATTATTGAAACTATGATTTTCTGATATCAAATGGTTCGAGTAATTGGAATCTGACTTGTTGTAGATAAAACACATTTGATGTTCTTTGATCCGCTTGTCGAAATTTCTGCCAGTTTGTCCAATATAGACCTTAGGACAGTCATTACATTTTAATTTGTAAACGCCTGATTTTTTCCCTTTGTTTAATTTTATTTTATTGTTTTTAATATGTTTTCCTATCGTGTTATTAGTTTTGTAAGCAATATTGATTTTTAGTGATTTTAAAAAACTGCTAATTTTGTTTGTTATGTGACCTATATAAGTGATAACTTTAAATTTTTTCTGATTTTCTTTCAAGACTGGATAAACTAAACTTAGGGCTTTTTCATATGTTTTTTTCTAAAACTGAGCTTTATCCACAATACCGAAACAGAATTTTTGCACTCGACGCGCGTTTCGCTAACCATGCTAGCATCATCAGGAGATGATTAAAACTAAAATTAAAATCTACCTAACTCCCTTTTATACTACTGTTTGCTCAATCAAGCGGAACTAAAAAGGACCAATCCTGGAGTCCCACTAGTCACGCTGGATTAACCAATACAATGGACTATACGGAATAGGCCCTCTATCTCTATTTAAACTATTCTTACATTTAATAATTTCCATACTTTCATATGCGTCTAATAATCTCCTATCAGTTATATTATGAATTAATTTTAAATTTTTTATTGTTATTCTATGATTATTATCAAAAGCATGCTCGGCAACACTTGATTTTTCTGTTCTACCATACTTTAAATGAGCTATATGTTCTTTGAATCTCGTCTGTATAGATCGTCTAGTTTGCCCAACATATTTTTGGTTACAATCCATACATCCAATTTCATATATTCCACTTCTTTCTAACATTTCAATTTTGTCCTTTGGACCACCTAATAGTTTCTTAATGTTAAACTGAGTCTGGTATACTAATTTTAAACCTACTTCCTTAAAAACTATTTGGAGTCCTCTAGTATACTGAGGATTATACGGTATCGAAACATATTTTGTATTTTCATCCTGATTAACGAAAGAAGTGGAATCACGAATGGTCTTTCTAAACAAATGCCTATTAATTAGTCTATTTATTAAGTTAGTATTGAAACCATTAACTTCCGCTATATTCCTAATTGTTTCCTTTTACTTATTAAATCTTTCTCTGCTAAGAGGAAAGTTAACCATATGGTATACTAAAAAATGAAAGCTGGCCATTTTATGTTGGTCGCAGTGGAAGGAATCATTAGGAATATATCGGTTAGTAGCAGTATTTTTTCTGTAAATATCAAATTCTAATGTGTTATTATCGTTCCTAATCACTAAAGTATCCAAGAAAGGTAGTTGGCCATTGTTCTCGACTTCATAAGTGAATTTGATGGTGGGGAAACGGTTGTTTAGTTTAGTTACAAAATCTTCAATATTAGCGGTTTTTGTGTCGAATATCGCGAAAATGTCATCCACATACCTGTACCATACCCTTGGAAAATATTCGAACTCTTGACTTATTTCATTTTCAAAATTACTCATGAAAAGATTAGCTAAGAACGGCGATAAACAGTTGCCCATTGCCGTGCCTTCAAGTTGTTGGTAATAGTAATTTTTATATTGAAAATAATTTTGATCCATGCAATGTTTGGTTAAAGTTAAATATTCTTATTTGATTTCGTTATCAAAACTATTCATCTCAAGTAATTCTCCAAGGTATTGCAAGGTCTGTGGGATTGGTACACTAGGGAACAATGAGCTAACATCAAACGAGATTAAAATTTCACCTTCATTAAGAATGGTATCTTTAATTTTGTTTATGAAATCTAAGGAATTTAGTACTCCTGAATTCTGTTGTTTTATAGGTAAATTTTCAAACTGGTTTGCTAGCCACTTGGATATATTATAAGTTGGCGATCCTATTGCCGAGACTATGGGACGCATTGCCTTCCCAGGTTTATGAATTTTGGGAAGACAATATAGTTTCGGCATAGTAGGATTACTCACTGATAATTTGTATTTAATTTGATCAGAAATAAGGTTGCTACATTTCTTCAAAGTGTTTTTAACTTGTGTTACCATTTTAGATATTGGATTCCTTGAGATTTTGTTATAGGGTCCGGATTCGATTAAATTATCAACCCGTTGAAAATATTCACTTTTGTCTAATATAACAACCTTATTACCTTTGTCAGCTTTTAGATAGAAAACATCTTTCTCCTTTAATCTCTTGATTATACTTTTCCCTTTTTCAGGTCGAGAGTTAACATTATTATTAATTACATTTTTTGAGATCTGATTTCTGCATGCTTCTCTAACAAATCCTTTAGTAGTCAGGAAGATGTTGAATAGAGCTTTCTATATTACCTACAATATCAAGTAAGTTATCCTTTGGTGGACGCAATGCAAAATTCAGACCCTTGTTTAAAAGATCCAATTCAGATTTATCAAAAGATTGAGAAGATAGGTTTTCCACAATGTTTACGACTTCCTGAGAACTATCAGACTTAGGTTTCATTTTCCTGAGTTTTTTAAGTTTTTTATTGATGGATGACGTTTTCTTGATGTATTTTATATCAATTACTAAAAACATTTTTCTCTGGAACTCGTACCATTCTTCATGTACAATATTTGTTAATCTAAATGTTAGTTTTTTATAAAGTCTGTATGCTTCTAATTCAAACATACTTCGTTTACTGTACAAATTTTTGATTTCTAAATCCAGCCACTTTTGTCTGGCAAATGAATGTACTTTTTCTGTAACAGGAGAAGATTTTGGTAAAACAATTTTAATAAAATTTGGAAAGACATTAAATTTTTTACAAGACTTTAGAAACCAAATATCTGCACTCACTAGCCTAATCTTAGTAGAAAACTTACGATAAAGGTTAAGTTCCGCTGACCGTGAAGCCATCTCAATTATGTTGGGGTTTGGAACCTTCGGCAACATGCACTAAAACTGAGCTTTATCCACAATACCGAAACAGAATTTTTGCACTCG
>MU195958.1:3091-14133 GCA_016904865.1 Pissodes strobi | reverse complement strand
TAAACTCGACTTTTTTTATGGGGTTATGTAAAAGATCTTGTTCATATGGAACGTCCAACAACTGAGTAGAATATGCGACAAAGAATAATCAACGCGTTTGCAACAATTACACCGGCAATGCTCCGAGATGTGGAAAGATCCTTTCAAGCAAGAGTAGACAGATGCCTTGAACAAAATGGTAGACATTTTGAACATCTTTTAAGATAAATGCGTTACTGTAACAATCTATTTCTGAAATACACATGTAGTTTTTCCATAGCTGGCTAATTTTTTTTATAAACTTTACTATTGAATTGGGCATATTTATGGTTTTTAGTAAATATCTTGAAAACGGTCCAGAATTTTAATGCACTTGTAATGTGAAAAATATTTGTATTTAAATTCTGCATTAGATAGTGAAATAATATACAGGGTGCTCCATTTAACAATCTTAAGAAAAACTAGTTTGAAAGTTGTCATTTTTGGAACCAGATTTTGGACACCCTGTATAAAATAAGATAAAACTATTTAATGAGAGAGTATCGTCAGACTCCTTATATTTTGGTTTACACTTTATAGCTCGGACAAACCTGATCTAAAACCGTTTTTTAATAATTTTTTTCCAGGCGTGCAAAACTATTTTTTATTGTTTTTAATTTATTGCTCGTGAACTACTAAACCAAATTAAATAAAATTTTGGGAAATATGAAAGAACACCAAAAAGAACCAAAATATGTAAAGAAATACCATTTAAAAATTATATATTTTCTGTCGCCATACGTTTTTGGATCACCCTGTACATGCGAAAATATTTTCCAGAAATACACTTATATGTACAGTATAGGTCTGCGTTCGAACGAAATTCGTAACTTAATTGGTATAGAAGCTATGGATGTCTGACGCACTATTGCAGGACCCTGTATAGCTAATGATTTTGTGCACAGTATAGTAAGTAATCATACCATATTGAAGTGTCGCATATATTGTGGGGTGGTCTATTCAATATTTTATAATCTACCATGGAACTTTCGTATGTATTCCAATGTAAACCATTATAATCACATACATTTTGATTGTGTGCCCGACACCCTATTTCATAATATATTATCGAATTGAATTACATATTTAATGTAAGTAATGTTGTACGAAAACAATTCAAGAAACAAAAATGTTGTATTGTTAGTTGTTTAATACGAAAAAAAAATCGAAATTTTATAAAAGTCAGTGGCGCACACTTTTTTGCCAATAATAAGATGCCTCCTGAGACGCCACTGGACTTCATATTTTTTTCCAATTAAGCCCCATATTACAGACAAGAGTACCAAGTTTCAACAGAATCGGTCAATGGATATTTAAGATATTAATTAAAAACGGATATTTATTAAAAAAAGGAAATGTAATAAACTAGCTTTTATTTTTTTTTCTCGAAAACGACGTAAGATGCGAAAACAATTCAAGAAACAAAAATGTTGTATTTTTAGTTGCTTAATACGAAAAAAAATATAAAATGTTTTAAAAAGTCAGTAACGCACACTTTTTTGTCAATAATATTCGGTATGATGCCTCCCGAGACGCCACTGGACTTTATATTGTTAATCTAATTAAGGCTAAATGAGCCTCTTATTACTACAGATAACACTACAAAATTTCAAAAAAACAAGTAAAAGGATATTTAAGATATTATTTAAAAAAAAATGATTTTTTTTTAAAGTTTGACACCCTGTATCTTGAAAACTCTGCATTTCCGGACCCATGTTTATAGAAACTTTTTTTTATATTTCTTAACACGGAATCACCCTCTAAAATATATCCGTCTATTTTTCGGTTACCCTGTATACCACCGTATAGAACAAGAAATTCCTTGACTTTTTGCTTGGAATCTGCCAACACGAATAACTTTCAATGTTATGTGCAGATTGTACTATGAGAACCAGAAAATATGTGATATATTTCGTACAAATCTGTAACGGCTTATATCTACCATTTTCTAGAAGTTTAGCGGATTATTCTTCTTTTTTGTTTTATCTGTGTATACGTAATTTGTTTGTAATTGTCTCTTTAATTTATTTAGTTCAAGCTTCCTACACTGTGATAAGGTTCTGCTGAATCTATTGAGTCTGTATTAAATAAATAAATAAATAAGCGTACACATTCGCAGATCTTCAAATTAAGGAATTTCATTTATTTTAAATGAAATGAATGTATAAGCAATAATAGTATTTTCAAAAATGTGTTGATATTTTCGCGTGATCTATTGCGAGTAATACAGTGTATAATCGTTACTGCTCAAAGCACAAACATCCATGATTTTTATAATTATATCTCACCATTTAACTACGATGTTGTATCAACTAATAATTAAAGGACATTTTTAAATTTAGCATCGAAGCCTATGGTATATAACATAAGTACGACTTGATCCATTTTACAGTGAGCCTAAGAATCCGGAAGTTGTGCTGCTCGGTGGCTCTTAGTCTGAGCACCTCTGTTGGACGGTATAGTAGTTGTGCGTATATTATATACCATAAAGAAGTAAATTAAAGGTAACGTTCGGGCATACAGTTCGTCAATCCGCACTGATACCGCTATAGTGTGAGTTGTAAACAGCATTTCCAAATGTAGTCGTTGCTAAAGATAGTGAAATCGGAAAATGTGTGTGAAAATATGCAGTGAAGAAAAGAACTACTGCTGAAATTTGGCTACTGCCTATACATATATCATATTTTTATTTTACCAATACCAATTTTGAAAATGATTTTAATGTTGTAACTTAAAGTGTGCCACTTAATAATGATTTACTAGCTCAGTCGCCAATTTGTAAGGATAGTTAATTCATTTTGTTTAATTAAGCATGAGATTATTGTCACTGAGAGTGTGAATTATTTCTTTCGTTGAATATATTATTTTTTAATTGTGGGCGCCAGGGTTCTTAACGATAATGCAAACAGAAAATAAATAATTATGAATTTATGAAGATAAGAATAATTCGCGTCTTATAGAACCCAGTCCTGTAGTAAGAAAGTATTTCTAAAAACAATGTATATTAATTTAACAGCTAATTTACAAGTATAAATGATGAGATTTAAAAAAAATTGTTGAAGCTTATATAATCAGATGTAAATACAACTTATGAAGTCTAAGCTTTTTGACTAAATTGACTAGCAATGTGAATGAAAATTATTGTGAACGATTCATAAATTTAATTATTACACATAGTTGGTCTTTAGAAAAACTCTCCTTGGACGTTTTGATACTTAACTTCGTTCAGTTATCTGCAACCATGCGATCGATTGGGACCTCCACTGGAAACTCTTCCGCCTGTACCTAAGCTCACTCGCTATAATAGGCTTATCCAGGTCTTACTGGTAATCATAGTGATGACTCCCACCAGTTTGTATGTAGTTGACGTCTCGGAGTCGTAACGTAAAGAATAGGCAAGTCTTAGACCAACTTATACTGCTAATTAACTAATTATTCAGGAAAGTATCCTGTGAACCTCAGTCGGACATAGGAGGTACTAAGCGACAATTTGAAAATTTACTGTTTACAGCAGGTATAATCAGAACTTAAATTACAATTTTAAGTTTGGTTAAGCAACACAAAGAAATTGTGATAGAAATTTAAAATTCAAAAGAAAATTATAAAACTTGTCCAAACAGTCGCTCTCAGCAACTCTAAGTAAAAGAGAACTTGAATTTAATAATAAATAGAAAAATAGAGTTACAACCTCTCTATAGGTGAGCCTTATCATAACTCCAAATAATTAATTTCTATTACTTTTTATAAATATATGGCCCTTGGCACATAAACGATAATTGAGCGTAATTACGCCTCAATTAATTAAAGATAAATATTAGACAATCACTATCTCACTTGAGATAGGAACTAGCAACTTAGATAAAAGATAAAGAAAATAAACCAGGTAAATTTACACACGTGTACTTAAACCTCCCATATATGTAAATTAATGTCGATACATCATTGTCGAAACGCAACAGGGCAATTGCTAATAATTATTTGCTTGATGTTACAAGTAAACTGAAATATTAATGCAATAAGCTTGAAAAGAAAAGAAAATACTATAACCAATAATACTATGAGGGAAAATTCAGAGAAATTCTACAAAAAATTCAATTTACTACCTTTACAGGAATATGTAAAAGCTGCTCCGAGAATTTCCCAAATAATACTGTCCAATTTAAATGAAAATACGTAAAATAATATGTGTGACCGCTAAACGAAGAAATAATTTTGTTCTCTATAAATTTGGATTAAACCATTATCAAAATACATGAATCCGACTAATAAGATACGCAATTATCCACCAACAAATCTATATTTAAACCTAACGGTCACGACAAAAAATTAAGATTATTGAAATCGTAAATTACTCGAAAGTGTGATATAAAAATGCTAAATTCTTGCTTTGGCGAAATATGATTAACCGAATCAGAAACAATTATTAATTATGTATTTGAAAAATGAAAAAATTAGTGCAATATATGCAAGATGAACAAAATATGGGTCTTGTGACATATAGGTATCTACGATTTCGGGAATTATTTTTGTTTCACTAGAAAGGGGGTGTCCTATAGAATAGTTTAAGCCAAAAAAATCGGAGGATCCCCCACATTTGAGCCGAAAAAGAGTCCCCAAAGTTCGAGTTTTGAGGTTAATTGACGTAGAATGGACAAAGTGCCTCCACTACTTTCCCAGGTGGAACGTGAAAATAATGAAATTGAACGTGGAAATAATGACATTTTACTAATCGACGCCAAAGGCCTGGCACAGTGTTGCCAAAAGTTGCACATTTCAGCCGATTTTTGGTGTGGCTTGGGTTAGCACTTTTCCTTTTGTTGAGCCCGGTTCAGCAATCATCGCCACACGTTATAATGTTGTAATATGTTTTGAATGGTGGACAGTGGAATATATTTGCGGAAACACATGCGAGCTGCTGTATATCCACGATAATACGGCACTTCGAATTTTTTGTTTCACATTTCACACATTCTTCTAAAACACAAAAAAATATCCAAGCCTTTCTTCACTCAAGTACGTAGTAGCTGAAACGAGACGATACTAACCAAAGCTAACCTAAACTAACCAAAGCTAACCCAAACTAACTAAAGCTAACCCAAACTAACCAAAGCAAACTCAAGCTAACCGAAATTGTTTCGCCTACGCACTACCCACTTGCGTGAACGCAAGCCTAGGCGACACAATTTCGGTTAGCTTTGGTAAGTTTGGGTTAGTTTCGTCTCGTATAAGCCAGTACGCACTAGCGCGAAGCGCAAGCCTTTCTTCACGCAAGTGCGTACTGGCTTAAACGAGGCGAAACTAACCCAAACCAACCAAAGCTAACCTAAACTAAACAAAGCTAACCCAAACTAACCAAAGCTAACCCAAACTAACTAAAGCTAACCCAAACTAACCAAAGCAAACCCATTGTGTCCCTTAAGCTTGCGTGAAGTAATTAACTACGCAAGTGCGTAGTGGCTTAAACGAGACGACACTAACCCAAACTAACTCAAAAATGAAAATGACTTATTTCCGCAAGAAGTTTTTTTTGGGTATTATGTTTAGAAAAATATTTAGAATGTAAAACAGAAACATGTTTTCATGTAACTGATTTATATTTCTAAACTGTTTTTTTCTTGTTTTTGGGTATGTCTTGGGTTAGCACTTGGTTAGTTTCCTTTTCTTGAGCCCCCGTAGCGAGCGGTAGCGAGCGGAGGGCCATTCGAAAAGTGAAATATGCGAAGAAATGAAATGATACTGTCGGAGTATCGTCGAGTCAAAATATCTATTTCCATTGTGACTTGTGACATTTGACAGTAAAAAGGAGGATGCTGTGTTTAGCTTACAAATATACAAATAAACTTTTATTTTATATCATGGGGCTATGGGCCGCCTTAAATTAGGACCGGGAGAAAACGGAAGCCTCTCGTTCTACGCAAATGTCTCCTGGTTAATATTTTCACCCGAGAATTGATTTTCAGGTGTGTATTGTCTATATTTCTAGTGCTTTTGCGAAGTGGTGCTGAAAATGTGTGTCAAAACTCGAACTTTGGGGCCATTTTTTCGGCTCAAATGTGTCGGATCCTCCGATTTTTTTGGCTTAATCTACTCTATAGGACACCCCCTTTCTAATGAAAATAAAAAAAAATCGCAAAATCGTAGATACCTATATGTCACAAGACCCCAAAATATTACAAGATCAAAAAATTAGCACTTACTCAATTGATCGTTGCCGACAATATGCCGACCTTCCTTTCAAAATTTATGACGTTCAACCTTTTCTGATTTTCGATGTTCTCATTGGGTAATTTAAATCACGTGGCAACCGTTATAGGACACCCGGCGACAAACTAAGGAAATACTCAGCATACGCTAAATATAGTAATCATTTGTAGGTTCAAATCAAATCAAATCAAATCATTTATTCACCACCATGTTACAAAGAATAACACAGGTTTCGTCACAGGTTAAATGCTTAAATTACAGGTATTGAATAGCGTACTACGTCCTTAAATTACCAACTACATAATATAAGCTCGGTTTCGAATAGATGTCACTCTCTCAATATAGAAATCTACAACGACACGAATCCGCAAACTATGGATATAAACCAGCGTATCCGTTCTTCTTAAATAATTAATTGTGCGAAATATACCCATTCACTTGTCACTGGCGATTAATATACCGAACATCGAAAACCATTGATAAATAGATAGAATTTAGTAAAACTTATTTTTAATAACTTATATTCCGTTACAATGTGAAAATGTGAATTTTGTTTTGTATTTATTAGCTCTTGAAATAAAGCCAGAAAGAAATAAACACGAAATAAAATATTTTGTTTATTTCAACGAAAGAAAATCAATTTACAAAATATAAATAATTAACAATATAGCCTAAAAGTAACAAAACATAAAACGACTAGATGACAAAACAGGTACCTAACTCAAATGCCACACATAGAACATAGTAACCCCACCAGATAAAAGCAGCCTAAATCATCTTGCATGACTATGTTTCTTGACATGTGGAGGCAAAAATCAAAAAAACCACTGTTCAAGCAAGTTCATGTCGATTCAGCTACTTTGCTCCTTACGTCCAATTGTTACGTTATACATATTCAGAAACTTTTAGACCACCATTGGTGGAAAAAGTTTAACGTCTGTTGCCCCGCAGATCATAATGCTTATAAAAATCCTGGAATGTTCCTTGATTTTCTCCACTCCTTTCTGGGATGTGGTTTTGTCATTATAGATGTTTTGACGAAGAGCATTCATTAACTAAGGCTTAATATTGGTAAAAAAATCACTAATTGCACTTCGACTCACCGATGCACGATTTTGTTTTATTTTTGTGCCTAGTCTAACGCGTAAACTCTTTCTAATTGCAAAGCTTTTCACAAAATCATATCCTCCTCTGTTATCTTTCCATATTTTTACGTTACGCCGATTTTTATTTGTTCTTGAAAGCTTGTACTTTCAAGTAGCTGCCTTCCTACATATCAGTCTGTTACCGCTGCAATTGCTTTTCGTTTTTCTTTTTTTTATGTTTGGCACACACAAACACACAAAAGGAAACTCCTATACCACTCAACGAGCGGTACGTGTGCGGAGAAGATGGTGGACGTTGGACTTGAAGCGGTTGTAGTTTTAGGAAAAGACGTTACTCGGAAGTCCATTCCAAAGCGAGGCAGTCCTCCAGACAAAGGAGTCCCGCAACAGCGACGTCCTAGGTGTTGTGTCTGACGGGTGTTTCTGTTTAGGAGAACTTTTCTTCGATGTTCAAGGCTATCAAGGTCTTTAGTCAACTCTAGCTCATCCAGAAGACGGACTGCTACCCACTGTATAAAGTCCAACATCTTGAGCAAATGTTTGGGTGCCGAGCTCTACACATGGAAACTGTATTCCAGGGATGGTCTTATCTGATGAGATGTATACAACTTTTTGCTCTATAGAGTGCTTCTAGCTTTTATGCTGCTATCTTGGCGATTTTGGTGACGTGATTACGCCAAGACATGTTGTTTTCTATGTTGATGCCGAGCAAGTTTATGGATGAGGCCAGAGTCAGTGTTTCTCCTGTCATTGATATGTCAGGTCCTGCAGTGTTTGCATTTTTGAGAAGACATCTGCTTAAGTCTTCCCTACGTTAAATTGGACATTATTTTTAAATTCCTCCGAGAGATGTCCATCAATACCAACTCGGATGCTTCGATCCCTTATCTCGGCAAGAATGTTTGCTTTTTCTTTGGCCGCTTCCGCTTTTGAGCCATTATCTTTGGTCAGTGGTAGGATTGACGTCTTTGTGAAACCCTGATTTATAGCTTTAGCAACTGACCAAAAGGATCTTGATCCGTTAGGACAGTTGAGAAGCTTGTTCTTGATCTGCTCGTTATATCCCTCCTTGCTCCGTCAATGGTCCGCTTACACTGGCTTCTGTTTCTAGTCGTGATGAATATACTTCGATTTTCGGCTCTCGGATCTCGGTGCCATTTACGGTAGGCGACATTTTGAGCATTATTCCCAAACCATGGTTTTGTTTAAGTCGTTTATTTAGTCAAGACTAATAATACATTTTTAAACACAAAAATAAAAAAACAACAATAAAATGTCATATAAAATAATATAAATAATTACAAAACAAAATAAAACAATAAGCTACAAAAAAAAACAAGTATACAAATAAAAGACTGATTATGACATAGAGTTTAACACTTCCACAACATTTACAACCATTATATTCAACAAACAATTGGCATGCCATCAAGAAAATAAAATCAATAGTGGTAAGAAGACAATAATCCTTAAACAAGGCCAATAAATAAATGATTCTTTAAAGCTATTTTAAAGGAGTCAACCTTTTCTATTGCTTTAATATGATTCGGCAATATGTTATATTTATTTAAACCGCTAAAAAACAAGGAATTTGGGCACGTTCTTGAGACACTCTTGGGATGTAAAAGTTATTCCTATTCCGTGTATAATGCTCATGAATAGCTGCACCATATGAGACCTTGCTTAACAGATACTGCGGTGCTTGACCGATTCTAACTTTATGGATAAAAGTCAGTGTGTTAAGTAGCAAGTGTTCCCTCACTGGCAACCACTCTAAATTTTGTAACATGTCCTAGTTGGAGTCAGTCTTGGTTTTCCGAGTGTCACTCTCATGGCCCTGTTTTGAATCTTCTGCAGTCTAGACATTTCATTCTATCTTAAAAAGATCAAGATACTTGAAACATAATTTAAATGGGGAAGTACGAGTACATTCTATTCCGCATTCATTGTCCAAGCACTTAGGTAAGGTGAGCATCTAGATAGATAGTGTATTTTATATGCAACTTTTTTGATGATTCCCAGTGCAGGGGTGTTTTGATTTCTAAAGCAGATAGCTTTTCAAGGAAAAGAAAGATTGATATGGCCTACCACCGACTTTCTTTACGTAATTTCTGACCATTTCTAGCGTAAATATTGTCAGCCAACATAAATTAATGTATCCTCTTCTTGGAATTATATCTCACCATTCAACCACTATATCTTCTCTTTTAAAGGGCAACACACATCTCTAAATGCCGTCCATTCCTTGTCTTTCATTATCCGGTTCCTATGTACCATGGTCTTCCAAATCATTCTTCCATCGTGCCAAACAATATGGACCCTATGGTATATAAACAACGTACGATTCTGCCCGATTGGACATCGAGCCCTTCCAATCTCCATGACAGGCCTTATATTGTGCGTAGTTTATATACCACAGAATCAAATAAAAACAAAACTCGGATTTGCAGTTTGCAGTGTAATTTTTAAAATTTTAAAACATTGATCTCAAATCCGATTTTTTGACAACTATCGATAACTTTAAAATTTCAACGGCAGTGTTATCAGATCTGATACAGTGATGTCATCTGTTGTCAATTATAAGAAAAGTTTAGATATTTATATTAAAATTATCGACAGGAAGAGTAACAACACTGTATGATAAGAACATTTATGTAATAAAATAAATAATAATGTGTTTAATGGACGGTATTTTTCTTCGTATAAAGCTTTAGATGTTCGTGATGGAAATTCCTGGTTTAAGCTATGAAGATATAGATTATTTAGATATCTTACATGTATACTGTGTAAAATTGTAAAGACTGCAAGTCTGATTAAGGTAGAAATTGCCTCACTGTATTTTGTGTCCAATCGTGATATTTTGGAACCAAGTATTTTCAGTAATTCCTCATAATAAGATAGTGCCATCCTAAGGGAATTTTCAAGCTCACTACCATCTTTTAATTTTAAATGTCCCATTAAATACCCTATAATAAATAACCTATTTGAGAACCTTTTCTGGTACCAACCGCTATCTCCTCTTCTTTTTATAACCTTTTATTTACTTTCATCTTGCAAGCTGAATTAGAACTACCTTTAAATGTCCGATTTATTTCAGATCCCGTGACAATACAATTTAACCCTTTTGCCAGATTAAAAATCAAAATGGAGAATACAAAATGGCGAATTTTGTTGTTTTTAAGACTTCATGATCACCATCGATCTGTAAAGCATATACCAATACTAGCGACAATGTTTTACAAGAGAAATGAAGATGACTTACCAAACAATTTTGGAATTTCATGTCCTTTTATGAATTCTTTTAATGGACAACACAATCAACAGAAGGGGGATGAAAAGGGTAGTTTTTGCAGTTTTGGATTTTCATCTCCTATGAGAATGAATAGTCAGAACGATGATAGCTAGAAACATACGCTTTTCAGTTTTTACTACATTGCATATACTTTGGCCACATGGCCACACCCAACGCCAAGGTGAGCACGTGCCGAGGGGTGTATAAACATATCATATCACTAACGTGGCACCTCAGGGCATCGTGGCGCTTATACGTAAATTGCAGACGCGATAGGACCTCACCATAGGGCGACTGTAATATAAGTGTAGTTCCTCTACGTGCGTTGGGTTAACTTTGCTTGGTTGCGCCCCCGGAGCGAGCGAAACGAGCGGAAGGCCAGGCATGAACTGTTCAAATATTTGTGGACGATACGTAACGGG
>JAEQML010074859.1:0-14133 GCA_016904865.1 Pissodes strobi | reverse complement strand
AATAATATTAATAATGTTTATTTTACTTGAGGAATATACAAACAAATATTTTCAAGAAAAGGGACAAAAAAGAAGAATAAACATTGATAACTTGCTGAGGCAACACGCATGCCTGTGTGCGCGATAGATGAGTGTATGCATGATGCTGCTTAAAATATCAACACATTTAATAATATATATAAACAAATATGACACAGTAATACAGCAATAAAAAGTAAAACCATGAGGACATATATCCTAACCAAGAAAGTATATAGTTTGGTTGGTTGGTATATACACAACCAGGAGTGAAAATCATAATCGTGTTGTGTGTGTGTGTGTGTGTGTGATGGTGTCTTTGTTTTTTTTACATAAAATTATTTTAAATACCTTAAATCAATTAGATCATTTAAAACATATCTGTTGTTAATTGTTATCCAGTTCTCTATGGAAGACTTGAAGCGTGGAAGCCTATCAATACTCTTAACACAATCAGGTAGCATATTGTATAGTTTTGGTGCAAAATAATTCGTACAGCGTTGACCGACTGTCTTAAAGCTCATTGTAGGATATGTACATTTACCTCTAGTACTGTTATTATGTTGAGGAACAGATCTTTGAATTTTTCCTTTAAAGATATTTACAAGAATGTTTTGGCAATATAACTCTGTCATGTTATAACATTAACCCTTTTCACCTTTTATCTCTCAAATTTTATTTCGATTTTAATTGAAATTATTTGTATAAGTAAAAGTAAGAGTTAAACGTTCCTTGAGTTACCCTGTCGCTGCTCAGATGTCTTATTGCGGTGGCACTAGGGGTGTGAGTTCGAATTCTGAAAATTCAATTAAATGTGGGCGCCAGATCTAGAGTAGACCGAAAGATAAGAAAAGTTAAGATAAATTGTCAGATTACATTATCCATAATAAGACACCAATGTAAGGAAAGTAAACGCAAGAAATAAAAGATATGCCTTCCCTCAAAAATTTTAATAATAATCTTTGACTCCACTGAGTATCTTTTCAAAATTACATCTCAATTCCAACCACCAATTACGCTTGGCATAGGTAAGATAGAATAAGCAATACTCAACAATATTGATTCTAGATTACAATATAATGAGATCGTAGTATATGAAATTTTCTTCACGACCCTAATTAAAATTAATGATTCTGATAAGCGAATAGCCCATAAGTTACGATCAGCTCATTAATAAGTCAAAATATTTCAATACATAATCCCATAGTAATCTCGAGTAATTATAATCAAAATGTTTTACCAATTAACAATTTGTATACCTAGGTAAGATAAAATAAGCAGTACTTAAGAAGAACTTCAATCACATATTTTATTTAGAAAATATGTCTAATTGGGAGATAATTTAAGAGAAATTTAATTTATATTAAATTTAGGGCTTACCCTTGAAAAATTTAAATATAGCCGAATAATATCACTACTTGTTCTGTAGTAACTAGAGTAAAGATAAGTAAGAAACAGTAGTTTACAAAAATTTACAAATGGAAATTTCCGAGATTAATATTGAGTATGTACATGAGTATTCAATCTCTATAATACATAGTAGGTACTCACTAAAGATAATTATTTTGATTGATCAGATCAAAATCCAAGTAAGAGGCTTAAAGTTAAAAATAGATAATCTCGTTTTGAGATACAGTAGATTAATTTACAATGAGATAAATGTACAAAATTTGATTGATAAGATCAAAATTCAAGATACAAAGTCTAAAGTTAAAGATATATAATCTCGTGTTGAGATTATGTAAGATAACTGTACAATCAGGTAAATATACAAGATAATTCAAAGGTAAGATAAAGGTAAGATAGATACGGTAAAGATACTTAAAATTAAATTTTGAAATGTTGGTTTTTTCTGTTTTAAAAAGATGAAATAATGAGGAATTGTGCAAACATTTCTAAAAGGTAAAAAGGATCACTTATCTTATTCCAGACGAGAATGCTCAGGGCTCCAAAACGCTTCTTCAGCAAAGTGGTTTCATAACCACGGAGTCATCCCGACCATGTAAATTCCACTTTCCAACCAACAATTACATTGCTACCCACCAGGCTACGATTGGAATGGAACGCGTCCGTGAATCTCCTGATCCTCTCCTATAGTCTCCTCATTTGCCCATATGAATTGAAATTTAGTACTCGAACCAGTTCAAATTTAGGATCCCATCAGAGTTGGAGTTACAATTAGAGTAAAGTTAAGTAGGTAGAGTTAAGATTAAATTTCAAGGTAGAATTAAGATTAAACTTCAAGGTAGAATTAAGAGCCTGATGTTCGGCTCTCCTTCAGTGTCGGCTAATCCATACTAAAATGCCATTGGAGTCAAAAATTATTATATCCAGCCTAGCTGCTATCAATTTCCAGGGAAATTAACACATTCTTGACGCCGTTGTCACCGCACACCCTTAGGCCTGAAGGTCTATTCGAAAAGGGACTTCTGCTTCAGCAACAATCGGTTTTATTCACCAAAACTCATAAAAACTAACTTCCGCAGGATGACACGAGACCAACCTACAAAACCCAAGTCGATACGAGGTCAATTCAAATACCACCAACTAAGTAATCACGAATTCACTTCCTAATTAGAAAATTCCGCGAAAAACTCAATCAAACCTCATTCACAAAACATTCTGAATTATGTAACTGTCAAAATAAAGCACGTAGTCATGTCACAAACTAAAGAAAGGCTGTAAAATTAATAGATGCATTGTTAGTTGCCTATCTACATCGCCAACTTTTCATATTAAATTGAAGATTCCGGCAATCATATTTGGGATTACAAAAACTGTATGCCTGCAGTCCAGTGGCATAGACAAATCAATTACATTAAAATAATTCCAATGGTGTGCCAGATTATATCGAAGTTTGTGAATGTAAGAAAATAAATGAATTGTTTATGGATATTTAACCGCGAATTGCTACAGAAAATTCATAATTACTGACATTGGAACGAGCATATCCAAATGATTGTTACAATGTCAAAAAATTTACTCTCGCTTAATAATGTATCGCTCGGATAAGTTATTGGTTTCTTGAATATAATCTTAATTATCCATTTTTGAATTGGGTTTAAATTCTTTAGATGACAATCAGCTACACCCCCTCCCCCCAATAATTCCATAAGTAATGTGTGATTGCACCAGAGGCAAGTTGTTAATTGATTTTTTATGTATTAAGTCGCGCTAGTATTTAAATTTGACTTGTAGGTCCCATTTAAGATGCCTATCTAGGGTAATACCCAGGTACTTAATTGATGATGCTTCGGGAATTTGGGTGTTATCATCTATATAAATTGGACCAAAATTTTGTAAATTATTCAAGTAAGAGGTAAATGATAAATATTTCGATTTTTCGATATTTAATGTTAATTTATTAAGTTGAAACTATCCGCTAACTGTTTTAGAATCACCCTCAACCTCCATCTTCATTGCATTCCAGTCCTTTGACATGTAGTGTTAATGTTTTGTCGCCTGTTTTATGTAGCGGTTTAATCATCCCAATTTTTAGGCAATCTGGAAAGCATTCATCATTAAAACTTTTATTAATCAACCAAGTTAAGGGTTGTAATATTTCATCCTTAATTTCCTTAATAGTTTCAGCTCAAATGGCATCCCACCTGAGCAGTTTTATCGGTTTTAGTGAATTTATGATGTATTTTATTTCGACTTCAGTTGTGTTATGCAAATACATATGCTTTCCAGTGTATGTAAATGTTCCTCAAAACCATCAGGTGGCGATATTTTGTTTGCATAGCTATGTCCCAAGTCACTGTATAGTTGTTGAAGCCATTTGAAATATCAAATTTATCTACTAATTCTATTCCGTTTTCTGTTATTTTTTCCATTTCTGTGTTCGCTCTTTTTCTTCCGCAAATTTTGTTAAGGCACTCCCATAAAGCTGATGATGAGTTTTTATTTTTGTCTATCAAATTATTCATAAAACATTTCTTATTTACATTTATTAAAGTTCTAATTTTATTCTTATATTTATTATACCTCTCTTTATTAAAAAAATATAGTTAAGAGACCTTGACACTAACGTACAATGATCTGAATTTATAGCAGTGAGATATATTTTGTAATTGCATGCAATTTTGAATTATAAGAGGCAGGTTGGTACTTCTGCTACATTTCACAAAAGCTTTAAATGACAGAATGATAATAGAGACAACATTCTAGTCTCTACTTAAAATGTCACTACGTATAAATACAACAAATTCCATTAACTTAAATTTTGGTTGAAAGCCGTTCTCTACAAAAATGTAAATTAACAAAAACCAAAAAGGCAATCAAAGAGAAGAAGAAAAATTTGAGACATAATAGATAAAACACCCTATTTTAAGGTTTATTTTATATTCTAGAGCAGAAACCTGAAAGTCATCATCAACTGAAGCTTAATTTATCATAGACACCGAAATCAACCCCTAGTCTAGAATGGAAAAAAGTAACAGAAGAACTTAACCCAAGAATAATAAACTAGAAAGGATGGTTACGTCGCGTAGGCCGCATTTTTTCACTGACAGCTGCTCTGTCGTGACGCAGCCACACGCGAGTTGCCGTGCGAAGAGCTTAATATACGTTTCGCAAAGACGTACAGGCAAGACTATATTTCTTATCTACAGTTTATAAAAATGTGTTTAAACTAAATATTTAAAATGGATAATAAAATTAAACTATACATTTCTTATAAAATCACTGTTTATTAATTATTAATAAAGAATGGAAAATATTTTTTACAGGCTTTTTGTATTTGACAAACCTGGATAAACCAAAAGTAAGGCAGGATTTTTTCACCGACAGCTACTCTGTTGTGGCGTAGCCACGTGCGAAGTTGACGAGAATGGCTTAATATACATATGGCAAAGACGTATCGGCAGGACTATTTTGCTTATTTAGAGTTTATAAAAATGTGTTTAAACTCAAATTTTTAATGGACAATACAATTAAACTAAATATTTCTTATGAAATTACTGTTTTCTTTTTATTAATAAAGAATGGAAAATATTTTTTAGAAGCTTTTTGTATCTGAGTTTATACAAACCTTCTTCTTCTTAGTCGTAACTCGATTCCGAGTATCGTGACCCCTCGTGTTACTCAGAGTTGATAACCGCTCACCAAGTTTCCCTGTCTTGTGCTGCTCTCATCACCTCGGTCATAGATATTAGTGAGACTTTTTATTTGATCTATGAATCTCACGGGTGACCGACCCCTGCTTCTTTTACCATCTACTTTGCCCTGTATGCACAGTTTTTTTATTCCGTTTCTTCTGATTACATGACCAAAGAAACGTAGTATATGACGTTGAATTGTCTGTAGCCGCCGCTGGTTGGTATCAATATTTAATTCTCTTAAAATGGAGAGGTTGGTTCTCCGCACGGTCCAAGGAATTCTTAACATGCGTCGGTAGCAAATCATCTCAAAAGCTTCAATTGTTCTGCGACATGCTGCGTTAAGTGTCCAGGACTCAGAGCCATATGTAGCAATAGGAAACACTAGGGAGCCCATCAACCTTTTCTTTGTTTGTTTTATGATGTGGCGATCTTTCCAAATTTGGGTCAATTGAAATAATGCCCATTTTGCATTCCCTATTCTTCTTTTCACCTCTTCGTCGCAGTTACCGGTGTTCGAAATACGTGCCCCGAGGTAAATAACTTCATCTCTTCTTGGTATGCCCGAATATTTTCAAAACGTTGCGGTAAGGTGTTTGCTCTATCTACTACCAGAATACAACTCTTTGACCGATTAAGTTTAAGACCAGCTTCTTCACTGTATATTCCAATCAGCTGTAGGATTTCCGTCATATCTTCTTCTGAACTAGTCAGAATTATTGTTGTGTCATCGGCATATCTTAGATTCGAGATGTTCTGGCGACCTATCGATATACCTCCGTTCCGGTTCTCTGTTGCTTTGCGGATAATCCATTCTCCGTAGATGTTAAACAGGATGGGAGAGAGAACGCAGCCCTGTCGTACACCTTTACTGATGATAAAGATGTCTGATGCTCCGTTATTTATACGAACGAAGGCACTGCTAGAATAGTATAAGGTCTTTATTAAATATATTAAGTGTTGCGGTACTGGCATTTCCCTTAAAACCATCCATAGGTGGTCCCATTTGACGGTATCGAAAGCCTTTGAGTAGTCTAGAAAACAGAAGATCGCTGGTACATTAAATTCATGGCATTTTTCAATTATTTATCTAATATTAACAAGTTGATCTCTGATTCCTTTACCGGCGATAAAACCGGCTTGTTCTTTCGAAATTTGTGGAACTAGATATAAGCAATATCTGGTCGCTCTTGAATTATGCAGAGCATTATTTTACTCGCATAGCTTAATTATACAAACCTGGATAAGCCAAAAGTTAGGCCTGACTTTTTCACTGACAGCTGTTCTGTCGTGACGTAGCCACGCGCGAAAGGCTAAATATACAAATGGCAAAGATGTACGGCAAAACAATTTTCCTTATCTAGAGTTTATAAAAATGTGTTTAAACTCAAAACTTTAAATCGCTAATAAAATTAAAGTATTTCTTATGAAATTACTGTTTTTTTTTTAATAAAGAATAGAGAATATTTTTTTACAAGCTTTTTGTATTTGAATTTATACAAACCTGGGTATCCCATAAGTAAATAGAAGTATAATGATTCGAGGATCATTAAGTCTTGTATGATAAGTTTAAGGAGAACGAGTTTATGAGAGAAACATTGTTAAAAATAAATTAAAATCCAACAATTTTTTACACAATGTGGGCCAAAAAAGTATGCATAATTTGGAAAAGCTTAATAATTGCTTTTCAGAAATCGTTAGTTATAGTACCTTCTGAAGTAAATGATTCATGCATATTATATTATTTGTAGCTATCTAAAATATCATACCTAAAGAGAAAAGTTGAGCATTAATTAGTTAAAAATTCTTTTTAATCTGCAGACAAGTATATTTGTATCTATGTATATGGTTATCCAACGAGGACTAGTCTAGGCGATTTTTTTACTTTCCCTCTACTTTTATAAAAAAACTGAAATAGCCGTATAATGTAATTTTCTCCATCTTATTGAACATCAAATAAAAGTGCTAGGGGTCACTTTGATATTTTTTTTAATGGAACACCCTGTATACTACTACATTTTTGGATTCTCTAGAAAAATCTAAACACATTTTGTCTATAAGATCCTATACCTATCTTTAGCTGTTTACCAAATATTGACAGTTTAAAGTCGGGCATTTTGACACTTTGACAGGCTCTAAAATCTAAACCGCACAAGTTCAAAGAAAACGGTTTGCACATTCCTATCTTAAATTTTCATAATCTATCGAATGACAGTATCTTCAAATTTAACCTGCGGATAAAATTAACTGGAACTTTTAAACCTCCGGTTAAATTCAAGGTTACTATCATTCGATAGCTTATGAAAACCCAAGATAGGAATGTGCAGACCAATTTCTTTTTATCTCATGCGGTTTATATTTTAGAGCCTGTCTAAGTGTTAAAATGCCCGACTTTCAACTGTCAATATTTGGTAAACAGCTAAAGATAGGTATAGGATATTAAACACAAAATCCGTATAGATTTGTTTTGACAGTCCAAAAATGTAGTAATATCCAGGGTTTCCATTTAAAAAATAACAAAGTGACCCCTAGCACTTTTATTTGATGTTCAATTGTTTTTTGCTGAACATATCCGAATTCGCGGGAGAAAATCCAAAATATGGAAAATAAAATGGAATTAAGAATGCCTTAGTTTTATAATTGGTGTATATTAACTAGTAAGTGTTACATTTATAATGCTAATACCATGGATGCTTATGAATGAAAAATCTTTAATATTTGATTCGACACTCCTGTATGGCTTAATATATTTATGATATTTCTAACGTGATAAGTAAGGTCAAAATCTAAGGGACTTATACAAAAAGTTAGATAGAAAATAAGAACTACTCTCCAGTGCATGTACGTGAACATGCCTACTTTTTTAAAATATTGTTTAAATCCTAAATAGTCAAGTGACACACTGTGCAGTTAAACCCTCAATTTGTATACTTCTTTGCAACATTAAGTAATATATTATTATTTCTCCCAGACCTGCTTACATTTATAAATAATTTAAGTTGTTCCTACTTTATTTAATAAAGAAATCAATAATAGTGTTTTTATTGATTTCTTTCTCGTGGAAAAATACTCTGCAAAACACGCACCCTGGTCTCTGCTTTAATTCTCAAGTTATGAGATTTTCTTTAGGATCAAATGAACAATATAATAAGTATCAAGTGTCTCAATGTTCAAAGCCCCAAAACACAACTATAAATGGTTTTAAAACATCCGAAATATCACTAAAGGAGCTAAAAACACAACGAAGACATAGAAGATGAAATGACAGCAGTGGTGAAATGAAGAACGTTCGTCGTGGAAAAACGTGATAGCGACGACGATGTGGGTGAGGGGACCGCGGAGCACGGGGCGACGGTATGTGAATATAGACTCTTATGGAAAATAGCCATCCTCTCAAGTTTATTATTCTTGAACTTAACTCTTAAACCGCGAGCTTCAGCAATTTTATGTTATTCGCGAGTACCGTTATCTGATATTGCATCAGTACTTTCAACCATGGAGTGATAAGACTAATGTATAATATCGAAATTTTCATTGAATATAGTAGTTCATAACAAAATTTTACAAAAAAAATAAAACGCTTTTAGTGGAATTCCTACAAATTATTAGATCTGATGTTTTTTATTTAAACTTATACGCTCTCAGGCTACCGAATCCGAATCTCTCGTAATAAGTACTGTTTTCATATATTAAGAGCTTTATCATCTGAGTGCTATGGCTCCGATATCTTTAAATCCGAAAATTCTTTAAAGCATTTCTTGTCAAATTTCTTATACAAAATATTTATATTAAATAAAATCTCCATTTAAAATTATGAGTTGCAGCTAATAACTTTTACTTTTAAGACATACTTTAAGGTTTAAAGTACCATCAAGTTTAACGAAAAATTAAATACATAAATTAATAAAAACATTATTTATTATTAAACATAACAAAAAAAAATGAGAAGAGAGAAGAGGTTCACCTGAAAATGGAGGTACCCCACATAAAATTCGGATTTATTTCCTGATTTGGATTTCTCTTTGAATTATTATTTATAACTTTTTTGTACCGTGCGTTCAATTTACCTTGATAACATTTTGATTCGCCGTAACTTTTTTGTTTTTAAAGATATTAAGGTGAACAAAAAAACAAAATGTAGGGTTTGTGGCCAGGTTTTTCTCTACATATACAGATAAAACAAAACACTAACAATTTTCTGACATATAAGCCTATTTTATATTTTTTTAAATGGAACAACCTGCATATAATTACATTTTTGGCCAGGTTTTTCTCTACAGATACATATAAAACAAAACACTAACAATTTTCTGACATATAAGCCTACTTTATATTTTTTTTAAATGGAACAACCTGTATATAATTACATTTTTGGACTTTCTGGAGAAATCTAAACGCATTTCGTGTATAATATCCTATACCTATCTTAAGCTGTATACGAAATATTGACAGTTGAAAGTCGGGCTTTTTGACACTTTGACAGGCTTTAAAATCTAAACCGCACGAAATCAAAGAAAACGGTTTGCACATTCCTACCTTGGGTTTTTATAAGCTATCGAATGATAGTAACTTTGAATTTAACCGGAGGTTTAAAAGTTCTGATTAATTTTATCCGCGGGTTAAATTCGAAAATGCTGTCATTCGATAAAGTTGCTGAATGAATCAATATTGCCTGCATGTTAAAATTAGCTGTCAGCTACTATCCTGATCTCATTGATATAGATAACTTTAAGTAAAAGGCCTTGAAGCAGCATCAGCAGGTTGATATTTGGCGAGACGAATTTCGAGAAACAAAGTCAAACTTCAATTTGCACACTAACTATAATATTTCATCAAGCGGCAAAATAATTCGCATCTCCAACTCCCCGAGCTTGTTCGAAATAGACAAAAGGGAACAACGGTTAACACCATCGGTAGTGCTAAATATCGGGGAAATATTAACTTAGTCTAATAATGCCGCTTCTAAATTAATATAAACTGCTATTTAGCGGCAACGAAATAAAGTTTTGTGTTTGTTGGGTCGTCGTTATTCCCTATAGGGCTTTGTTTGCATTGTGTGAACATGCTTTCGAATAATGAAGTATATAGTGCCTGATCTTGGCAAAAAAATACATTGTTCTCGACTTTTATCATAAGTAAGTCGCTCAACAGAGCCAAAAGTCGATTAGATTAAAGCATGAAGCAGATTAATTAAATTCCGTCAATAAGACCGAAATATTTTCAATCACTGCTGAAGTTTTTTTTATCTTTTCTGCCACTGAAGTGTCTAAAGTGCATTTGTTTGAAAATTAATTCTGAATTATGATTTGAACATACATGCAGTACATTCGACATCGATGCATGACGTATAATAATATCTATTTATTTATATTTGCAAGTAGTTTGGGAAACACAGAAAATGGTTGTCAATGAGTGAGAAACCTTAAGAAATAGTAAGCAGACCGGAAAATAAATGGTTTTGTGGCAACTGTAAAAACAAAAGCAATGATGGAAAAAGATACCAACAAAAGCTACACCATCGCCTATGTTATGGCCAAATTAGATGACATGGATCAAAAGTATAATACAGTTCAGAAATATAAGGAACAAATCAAAATAAATGAAGAACTTAGAGTAGAGCTTACACAAATAAAGGAACAGCTAAATAAAAATGAAGAAAAGGAACTTAATAATAATATTATCATACAGGGAATCCCATAGGAGAGGAACGAAACACTTAATGAAGTTTTCAGACAAATTGGAGATCAGCTACAACTTCCACTGCAAGTCCAACAATTTACTGCATATCGTCTAGGGCAAGACGGTAAAAGAAACAATCCCATTAAAGTTATATTTCAGAATGAAGATACTAAAATTAAAATAATGAAATCACTCGAGAATCACTCTGAATGTGCAAAAATTGACCTATGATGGTAACAGCAAAGTGTACCTAAATCATGATCTCACTAAAAAAAATCTGGAATTGTTTAAGGCTGCCCAGAAATTCAGAAAAAACAAAAATTATAAATACCTGTGGGTAAGTAGGAGAAGTATACTTATGAGAAAGGAAGAAAAGAGTAAAATATTACTAATAAAAAGTGAAGATGATGATTTAAAAACTGAACCTGAGTATAATACTCTTAAAATTGTATATATGAATGTCCAAAGTGTGTGTAACAAGATTGATGATCTCCAATGTTTTGCTATGAGTAATGATTGTGATGTGTTGTTATTGGTAGAAACATGGCTCAATGAACAAGAAGTGAACATGTACGAACTGAAGGGATACAAAACAGATTTCTCCATTATTATTCCTGGGTTTGTTTCAATATTTTATAGGGAAAAGTTAAATTAAATCACTGTTTACTTTTGATATAACCTTCAAACAATAATAATAAATCGTGTTAGAGTCATGAGTTAAAAATAAGAATTGTTGGTTGCCCATGGATGAATGTAATAAATGAAAGGGATATTCTTGGAACGTTGCCAGATCTTATATTCGCAGAGCATTCTTCATGCGATTTAGACGTGTTTGCGGTACAAGCCAACAAGAAAATACATAACTAATTGATATGTTACCCTTAGTTTGTTGTTAAACGACTGTTTTTTTGCTTTCGTTTAAAAAAACACGGTCGGGATGTTTTGGTAAATGCGTGTACTCCCTAACTTGGCAAAGTCGCTCGAATTGCTTCGCAAATGTTTCAGCAAGGAAACTGGCACTAGATTAAGGTACGTCTAGTTCCAATTGATCGCAAATTTTTGCGTTGAACAGATTTGATGTTAGGAGTTTTAAATGACGTCGGCCGGAACGAGGTGGTTTCTGGTTGTTTGGTCATTGTCAATAGTGGTTTTATTTCAAGTAGGGGAAAAAGAGGTGGAATGGCAGCAATCTACATAAAAAATACCATTAAGATGAGAGTACTTGATAAAAAAGACCCTCAAGAAGAATTGAGTTGCCTGAGTGCAGTCGTAGGAGACAACAATTTAAAAATAAGTCTTACATAGACCACCAAGTTATGACTATGTAGTGTAGCTCGTATCTAGAATCATTGATGAGTAAATATCCGAAAAAACATCTTATTGTAGGAGACTTTAATGTAAATCTCATGGGAGAACACCAAAACTAGGTGATAGAGTATAAAAATAACATAGTTTTAAATCAATATCAAATTTTAAATTTGAGCAAAATTCCACACGGATTACCTTAAATTCAAAGAGCATTATGATTATGTAATAGTTGATCTAGGCAACGAAAATAATTGTAAAGTTACTGTTCAGAGTAACTCAATATCAGATCACAAAAGTTTAGAAATAAAAGTTAAAGAGCCACAAAAAATCCACAAACCAGAAGTAAATTACTGATTGTAAGAGTGAATATGAATATCTAAAGACTACACTGTGCAGGGAAAACAACATGTGGGTGACAAATGAGCTATTGCTGCTCAGCGGCAGTCGCATTGTAGCTTAATTTTCTTTCTTTACGTTGCCATGGTAATTACAACTAATTATCAAGTTACCTCAGACAATTATTTTTGCCGGCTTAAATTTGAGGCGCTTCATAATTTTTGTTTCCAGTTTGTCGGTTCGACGTATTTATACGAAATCGTTTCAAAATAATCGATTTAATAGCGTAATTTTATTATTGCTGCAAGGGGTAAGCTAATACTATTACATAAAATTTTACGTGCGTCATATAATATTTTATTTTAGGTTGGAAATTAGTTTATTTAACATGAGTAATTCGGAATTTTTGAATTTTGACTTTGATTCTAGCCAATTTCGTCAGTCCAAAAAGCATCCTTACATTTACTCCAGTCAAATCTGTCATTATTTATGAGCAAAAATTAACTTGCTTATGGATTGGTGTAAAACTAAGAACATTTCGAAGTTTTCTGACGATGCATTGTCTGCATATTTTGCAGAAGAATTATGCCCCTATAAACCCTCCTCACTCTAGTAAATTTTTTCAATGTTGAAATCTACTTTAAAAGTGAAAAATAACGTGGACGTTTCCAGCTAACACAAATTGGTGTCATTTTTAAAGGAGAGAAGCAAGCATATTAAGCCAAAGAAATCCGGAGTTTTTGAAATGCATCATTTCATAAAATTTATTGTGGAAGCGCCAGACTTAAAATTTTTATGAGTGGAAGTAAGTTTAAATAAAAAATATATACCTATTTCTCTCTCCTTAGCTTAAGTTGTGTCATTTTTCTAATGGTATTCAGATGCTCAATAATTGAACTATTTTATTATTTTTAAATTTTTGAATAGAAACACGAAATTTTCCTTATAGTATTTATATAATTAATTTTGCTCATTAAAGGAAGTTTATATTAGGTACAATCCAATATTAAAAAGAACATGCAAAAAATTCCATTTGCAAATAATTCCATTGCGATACTGCGAATAAATAAATATTGATTAGTCGTTCTGGTGACTTAACCCTATTTACATAAAAATCGCAAATACATATAAAATAATATACAAAATATATACATTTTGAGTGTATTGACTGATTTTTGTTGATACTTGTCATTTTTATTAACAATTACATGCTATGAGCAATGAATCTACCGCATGCATATTTTAATTTGATGCTACGCCAAGAAAATTGCCATCTGCTAATAGAAAATTTAAAAGCTGCAGGCGAACGGTCAATATTTTATTGTATTATACTTGCCTTTTTATAACTTTGCATTATTGATTGGCGTATAAGAAAAAAACTAAACAAATTGATATTACATTTTTTGCAATCAGTGCTATTACATTCCTCTGTTAGGTGAATGATTTCATTACGATTTAATATAAATGAAATAATATACAGGGCGATTAACTTATTTTATTTGAAATATATCCTTAGTGTGTTCTAAATGTGAACTGCCAAAATTATAAATACAATTTGATAACATTTTTACCTAGCTAACAATGAAACAGTAGCGGAGACCGGGGCAAAAGACCTCCTAATAGTTTCTGTCTTAAAAGTCACATCCACTCAGAGTTGGGAGATTGAATTTTTGCAAGCATGTAGTTTTATGTG
>JAEQML010074858.1:0-14134 GCA_016904865.1 Pissodes strobi | reverse complement strand
AGAAATATTATGGCTCTAGTGTCAGAAAACAGTCAAGAAAAATTATGTTTTGCAGCAACAAAATCCCTGATAAAAAATGGTAAAATATTCGCAGCTGAAGTTGTAGAATTAGCCATTCATTCAACGTCACAACAGCTAAAAGAGATGAAACTGGTTCATGACTCTCCATCAACCTCCATTTTGCCCTACAAACCGGAGGAAGCTTTAGCTTTAATCGTGGATTGCTACTTGGAGAAGGAACAATATACAGATATTCAAAAAGGAGCCAAGAGGAGAGGAGCAAACATTTATTCTCCGTACAATGTTATTTCCGAAGCTAAGAAACAGTGTTACCCTAAAAATATTGTAGTTACAGATACTGAGGCTCGAATTCCATTACAAGACTTTTTGGATTTTACCGTGCAACGTTTAGTTGAAGTTCAGTCCGATGTATTAGAAAGGGTACCAGCTGATGTAACAATTGTTGATGTTATGTATAAATGGGGATTGGATGGTAGTGGTTGGCACAGCATTTACAAGCAAAACTTATCAAGTTCACAATATGGCGATTCCAACATAATTCTATCCACAATAGTACCTTTAGAAATATCAACAGTAACAAATAATTCAAAGCAGATTTACTGGAAAAATACAAGAGCCTCGTCCACACGGTATTGCCGTCCGATTGGATTTCAGTTACTAAAAGAAACTTCCGATAATAAGAAGAAAGAATATGATCTAGTTGAATCACAAATCGCTAAATTGGTACCAACTACAGTGACTGTTGCTGGAAGGGACTTACATTTTAAGCACATTGTTATGTGTACTATGCTTGATGGCAAAACATGTAATGTCCTAACAGGCACCGCATCAACCCAAATTTGCAATGTTTGTAAAATCACACCTAAAGACATTAATGACTTATCTAAAGCTATTGCCAAAAAATGCGATACAGACACATATAAATTTGGAATATCTGTTCTACATTGTTATTTGAGATTTTATGAACTTTTGTTGCATGTGGCATACAAAATTGACCTTAAACAGTGGCAAGCTAGAACACCCGAAGCAAAACTTAGCGTAAAAAATAGAAAAAGTCTTATAGCTGAAAATTTGTATAAGGAAATGGGTTTAGTCGTTGAGGCCGCCGAACTTTACATTTCATTATATTCATGGTATAATATGAGTGCCACTGTACACACGGATCACGGATCTTATATTATAGAGTCTCTTCTTTTGCCTGTAGGACAGTTGTCCAAAGATGTTTTAGAAGCAAGTCACAAAGCATATAAGACTATTCGCCATTATCATTCTCGAAAAACAGCCAGAGTACACACCAACATAGATATATTGCACATGCTCCTTATTTCCTCGGATCCTCTTATTTCATCGTACAGGAAAGCAACACGAAACCGAAAAAACGTTTACTCACAAGAGGTCTTGAATATGTTAAAAATACCCGACTTTTTAGAAGATATGTGTCAGTTCGATAGTAAAGACATTAACGACAGCAGCGATGTCGACTCTGAATGAGTTTTGAGTACTCGTAATAGTCGTAGTAGTTTTACAAGAATTTTGATTTATTTTTTATAGACCAATTATCGTTATAGTGATAGTGATTATTGTTATAGCAAATTATTGTTATCGACTTACACGCAAAACTACTCAGTCACGAAGCAAAATTTTCAGGAATTTAGATAATTTAAATTTAGCGGATTTTTTTTTTTTGAATTAATATAACTTATTTTTGTCTCCGCAAATTGCTTGAAATTACCAGAAATAAGCATACAATAGAATATTTTATGCAAAGTTTGCCATAATTTAAATTATGGAAAATAATGGCCAGCAAAGTAAAAAGTTTTTATAAATAAAATATGGACTACGTGTGTTTTGCTAGTAAGCTCATTGTTGTTAGCAAAGATATACCAATAATATAATAATTTTACGGAACAAACCTACTGTAAATAATGATTATAATCATGACTTCTGAATTAATTGCATGCAAATCAATTTTTCCATCCACCCTAAATGGATTGATGATTTTGTCTCTTGTATGTTTATGTATAGGACGTCATCAAGCCCCTGTATATAAGAAATGTTGTTTGAAATAGTGCTGTTTCTCTGTCATGAGTGCATTAATACAAAATATAATTAAAGTTGCACTGGCACATTCAAATTATATTTTTGTCACCCTAAGTACTGCATTTTGCCGAGTGTGCGGCGGAGGTGAAAGTGTTGTCATAGCAATATAGATACAATACAATACAAACAGACAACACAATAAGCGTCAACAACTCAAGAATTATTAAATTACAATTTGTATTTATCACTCAATTTGTGATTGCATTTCTAAAAACCACTAATTTAGGAACAAATTGGTTATTATTTAATTGAACTTACTCAATAACTGCTTATCAATACGGACTTAAAACGCAATCGGAGACGCAATCCTCCATATAAAATAATATACTATTACTCTACCACCGTCTCTTTTTGGTGCCTTAAAGCTGAATATGTTTATCTCAAAAAACTTCAGCAAAATCATTTGCTTCTGTTTTATTCATAATATGAGCCATTGTTATCAGATCTTAATTATTGTACTATTGCGCAAAAAAAACTGATAACAGGAAAAAAGTCTTGCGATCCTGCCAGGATTCGAACCTGGAATCTTCTGATCCGTAGTCAGACGCGTTATCCGTTGCGCCACAGGACCTGTAGACAAAACGTCCCTCAAGCACGTTTATGTCCTACGCTATTAATGTACATGCATGTCTAAGATTCCAAAAAATTAACAACTAAAACAATATCATATTACCTTTGCATTATTGAATCTCAGTGTTTGCAGTCGTCCCTCATAATTTGAAATCGAAAAATCAATGCTTTGCTGTCTGGGATTTAACGCCACTATAAATTGGGGTCGATGTTCTATATCGGAAACTCGTATCATATGCCACGTAGTTTTCGCTAATTTTCTAGCTCGAAATGTTGAAATAAATGAGAACTGCTCGGGTAAACCCAACGGGAAAACATTTCTAAAAATAAACAGAATACCATAACTTATCGATTACCATAACTTATATAACTGGTTAAGCGAGAAGAGGTACAAGCCCGGCTAGCTCAGTCGGTAGAGCATGAGACTCTTAATCTCAGGGTCGTGGGTTCGAGCCCCACGTTGGGCGGTAACTTTTTAGTTTTTTTTTAAACCAACATCTACAATAAAATAGCTTCATTTATCATTTTATACATTTGCAATGGATTTTTAAATTGCATTTTACTGGAAAATGATATTTATTTTAGTTTATGCATAATTTGCAATTTTTGCTTTATAGGTACAGGACGTCACAAATTCCAGTCTATGTGTGGTAATGTCGAAAACCGTAAGAGATACGATGACGTTTAAATGATGGCAATGTTGCGCAATCTAGTGCTTAACAGAAAGTCGCTCGTTTTGAAAATTAAGAGATACTTCCGAAGAATTTTTCGAAATTAGATTTTATGTATTTGTAGTTATTTTTTTAAGTTTTGAAATAAATAACACTTAAGGTACTTTTTTGAGCTTTTTAGCATCTCGTAATTTGTTTTTAAATCCGATGTTTTGTATTTTCGGTACCGGCTCTTTCAAATTTTTTTAACTAGGAATCTGGTTTATTTTTTACATTTTGAGGCATTTTTAATTCTAAAACCGAGACAATTTCTTAAATTTGTATATCAATGTATTGTCACTTAAAGTCATATCCAATGATTATTTGGATTTTCCATCGCTTGTCCTCCGATATGATTACATTGTAGTTTCTGAATCACCATACCCATCGATACGTTTTTAAAGCATAAAATTTTTTATCTTCAACCCGAGCCTGCTATCGCACCTCGATGCTTCATTCTGTTTTCTGTATCCATCGAATACGTTGAAAAAACGTTCTGTGTTTGTGTTTGTGAAATAAAATGTCAAAAAGAAGCGAAAATATATTGTCCAGTTCCTCAAGTAAGTGTTAATAAATTGCCTATATATTACAACTAGACTATTTCAAATAATTAGAATAATTAAAAAACCTTGCATATAAGCCGAGGGCTTATTAAATTCATATTCATGCAGGTTTTCAGTAAGGCACAATACGTTGCTCAACCGAGAGAAATAGATAATAAGGTACATAGACGAAGGCCTTGTAATATTTGCGTACGAATAGCACTCGATCAAAAAATTCGTCTTGCCGTGGGCATAGAAAAAGAATACGACCAAGCCGAGGGCTTCGCAATACAAAAAATTCTTATTATCATTCTTATTATAAATTATTAATTGGTTAAGCCTATGGTCGAGGACCTAACTATTCGACTTCCCCACAAAGAGTTGGTTAGATTGAGTTAGATAGTGCATAGGCCGAAGGTCTTATAATTCGCATACAAATAGCAGTCAATCGACAAATTCTTGCCGAGGGCATAAAAAAAAAATAATATGTTTAGGCCGAGGGCTTCGCAATACAAAACATTCTTAATATTATTTTTATTATAAATTATTAATTGATTAAGCTTGGGGTCGAGGACCTAACTATTCGACTTCCCTACAAAGAGTTAGTTGGATTGAGTTAGATAGTGCATAGGCCGAGGGCCTTATAATTTGCATACAAATAGCACTCAATCGAAAAATTCTTGCCGAGGTCATAGGAAAAGGATATGTTTAGGCCGAGGGCTTCGCAATACAAAACATTCTTAATATTATTTTCATTATAAATTATTAATTGATTAAGCCTGGGGTCGAGGACCTAACTATTCGACTTCCCCACAAAGAATTGGTTAGATGGAGTTAGATAGTCCATAGGCCGAGGGCCTATAATTTGCATACAAATAGCACTCAATCGAAAAATTCTTGCCGAGGGCAGAGAAAAAGAATATGTTTAGGCCGAGAGCTTCTCAATACAAAACATTCTTAATATTATTTTAATTATAAATTATTAATTGATTAAGCTTAGGGTCGAGGACCTAACTATTCGACTTCCCTACAAAGAGTTAGTTAGATTGAGTTAGATAGTGCATAGGTCGAGGGCCTGATAATTTGCACTCAATTGAAAAATTCAGATTGAGTTAGATAGTGCATAGGCCGAAGGCCTTATAATTTGCATACAAATAACACCCAATCGAAAAATTCTTGCCGAGGGCATAGAAAAAGGATAGGTTTAGGCCGAGGGCTTCGCAATACAAAACATTCTTAATATTATTTTTATTATAAATTATTAATTGATTAAGCCTAGTGTCTAGGACCTACCTATTCGAATCCTCCACTATAAGTTGGCTATTGACTTACTAAGAAGTGATCGTAATAATATGCCAACTCCAAACTTGTCACCGCCAAATAATAATCAGATACACTTGTGTGTATAATATTTCCCCTGTTTATGCAGCAATAATCAATTCCAATTGGGACAAAAAAGTATATATTTCTAATATGGTCGTGGACCCATTTAATTAAAATTGCTATCATGGACTGACTCCTTATTGTCTGCAAAATAGCTGTATATTTTACAGGGTGTTAGTTGTTTTGATTAAAATATCACCCACAGACTATTGTCTGAAAAATAGCTGTATACTTTACAGACTGTTAGCTGTTTTGACTAAAATATTACCCGCAGACTATTGTCTGCAACATAGCTGCATACCTTACAGGGTGTTATGGCAAAACATATTTGGCATTAAGGCCGTGGGCCATATTTTCTGAGGGATAGCCGTGGGCTATTCAGTAAATTCTATCATCACTTGAGCGATTAAAAGGCTGTGAGCCAACAGTATACATTTTAATATGGTCGTGGACTTATTTAATTAAGATTGCAATCATGGACTCCTTATTGTCTACAAAATAGCTGCATACTTTACAGGGTGTAAATTGTTTTGACTAAATTATCTCCTGAAGACTATTGTCTGCAAAACAGCTGTATACTTTACAGGGTGTTAGTTATTTGACTAAATATCTCCCGCACATTATTTTGTGCAAATTTAATTATTTGCAAAGGTTCCTACAACACCAATTGGGGCATGGGCCAACAGCTGTAGGAGCCGTTAGCTAACAACACCAACCATTTGTCATGCTTGGCTGATGCACTTTACTGTTTTGCAATGTGTATAATGCTCCTGAATGATTTAAGATTTATTATAAATACAGAAAAAGTCAGTTAATACCATCATAAAAATAACTTACCTAGGATACTTAGGACTTAATTCAGAGGACCCTTGCCTCGACCGTTTCTTTACACTGATAAAAATGTGAGAAAAAAACCTTAATAAATATTTCTTTGCTTTTTATTTATTTGTTTTAAATAAAAATTATTTAGATTAAATAAAATTTCTTTAATTTAAATACTTGGGCGTGTTTGATTTTTCTTGGTTATTTCTTTGCCTTGTGATAGCAAGACTTTTTTCCATATTAAACACATATTTATTCGCTTTAAAGATTTAGAGACACGAAACCTATCCATTATTTAAAACAAATAAGGGTGGCTTTAAATTAAAGATTGTGAATATTTGATCAAATATCTCTCTTACAACTCGTAGCAGTTGCGCAGCCGCGTCGACGCTCTATGCTTCCCAGTCCCCGTCTCGGGCCCTTAGTTCAGTTTCATTTCTGTTGCGTCCTATAGGGAAATTTTATCCACCCATTGTCGCTATTTTGTCAGTATTTGTGATGGAAAATACATTAATTAAATGCGACTTGGGTCATTTGTGCCCTCCTTTCAAGGTAAGTTACATTTTTATTATATTACTTAGCTAGGTACCTAATCAATCGTTTGTAAATAAGACGCGTTCTCTCATAATCAAAATGGCGTGAGTTTTACTAGTACCTAATTAAAAATTGTTTTTTGCTGTTACTACCCAGAGATGCAGATGAATTCACGCGATATACGCCTACAATAGTGTATAACAGTTCGCTTAGGTAGTTTGGCGTACGATCTTGTTTGAGTATTTTTGCTTTTTACGTTGTACAAGTTCAATGGCGTCCTCTTCGTTCTTGTATGTACCTACATAATATAATATGAATTGATAGGTATTTCAAAGCCCTGTTTATTTAATCTAAATAAATAAATGGTTGATCCATGGAAGTACAGTTTTGAAGCAAATTGTTTTTTATTTCGATTAAATCTAATAGTATTTAAAAAAATATTATTTTTGTTAATAGGATGACATACTTTTAAACAATATAACAGGCTATTCAAATAACATCATGAACAGCAGTCACAATTGTTTCGTTTCTATTATTTTTTGTTTTAGTTATTGTTGTTTTATTTTTAGATCAAAATATTGACGGCATCGAAGTTTTACGTAGCCTGATGGAAATCGATTTAATGTCGTTACTAACAATAGAATCGGTGACATCTTGTGCCATTTCCGTTCAATGCTCATTACACTGGATCTGAAGAGGTAGTTGTATGTCCTATTAGTTTAATTAAGTAAAATGTTACTATTTTTATATGATAAAATTTTTATGAACTTTAGAATTTCAGTATTTTTTATAAAAACTAGTGAGTTACCGTTAATATTAATAAGTAGTACAAACTTATCCCATAATATGTTTATGTTCCTATCTAGTATTTAGAAAAAAGATGTTTTTAGCTTATGATAATAGTTTTTTTCATTATAAAAATGATTTAGCTTTTCAAAACCAGCAAAAAAGCAGAGACAAAAAATCTGATTATATTTTTTATATATATTTTGGAAATACTCGTTTTGTTCTTTGTTTTTAATACCTTTTAATAAAAATGTTTCTTGGATATCCCTTTTTAACTTTTATTTTATTTACTGTGGGCAACTGTTCCTGTCATGAATTTGGTAATTCAAAGTTAAGTGTTCTGACATACCATTTACAAATCGGTGGTTAGATAAGGTTTCGGAATTTGGATACTTTAGTATTTAAAAGAAAACTAAGACATATAGTTTATTTCAGCTAAAACGTGAAATCTAAATACGTCTTAATAATAATAACAGTGTTTTTTTTTTAAGCTACATATTGAAACATAAAACAGGCTTGAGCAAATGAAAATTATATGATTCAAATAAGAGAAATTATTTCGTATAAATGCCCAGAACATTGGTTTAAATTACCGACCTATTTAAATTAAAATACCAAGTTTTTGGAACAAATACACCTCAGATTTCAATCAAAACACAAAGATTTTAGAACATATATATGTTATATTTGTTCCAAAAGCTTTGTGTTTTAATTTAAATAGGCCGGGTATTTAAACCAATGTTTTGGGTATTTGTACGAAATAATTTCTCGTATTTGAATCAAAATAATTTTATTTGTTTTAAAGTTTTTTTTGTTTGCTGTGAACAACGATTATAAAATCATATTGTTTGTTCGCAATAAATATTTATTTCGAACAAAGAAAAACTTAAAAATAAATCAAATAAATATTAATTTTTTTTCAAACAAATATTTGTTTGGCCATTATCAAACAAATATTTGCTTAAATAAACTCCATTTTTATTTGGATCAAACAAATTTTTTTTTCAGTGTACCTCTTAAGAAAATGAATGCAATAAAAGAGGCAATTTAAAAAATATGTTAACAAAACAGGTATTACAATTCGAGATTTTGCAAAAATTATTGGTGTTTTGGTAGCAGCGACTCCTGCCGTTCCTCGGAGTTGTCATCGTATCAAAAGACAAGGGCGCGCAAAATTTAAAGGCTTGATAGGAAAGTCGTACAATGAGAGAATATTAATTTCAAATGATACAAAGCAAATTATTAGCTGGTGAATAGACAATCTAAAATATACTGTAAATATGAAGCCCAGTACGTTTTCATTGGAATTTTGTTTTTTTTTCTTATGCGTCTGCGTCTCCTACAGGCTGTTGTAACGGCCAAAAATGCGAGTGTTGGAAAGAAGCCGACAAGTCTAAGCATATTAATTACCTTGAAATTAAAGCTGCTTGTCATGGTTCGAAATTAAATTTAAGGATTAAATCGAGTCTTACTTAGAATCGATAATAAGACGGCAATATCCTGCATTAATCGTGGGGGAAGCGTAAAATATCGAAACTTAACCAATATAACCTTTCACATATTAGGCTGGTGTGAACAAAACGTATAACACTCTTTTCATCTTATATCGCTTCAAAAGAAAAAAGGAAGCCGATAAGGCATCAAGACAAACTTCCGTTGACACAGAATACGAACTAAACAAGTATATCAGAAAATAATAAGCGGTTAAATTTATTTGCAACTTATTATAATGCAAAATGCAATAAATATATTTCCTGTTTTCCGGATGCAACCTCCACAGCAGTCGATGCATTTACAATTTCTTGGCATGATGAGTATTTTTACGCTTTTCTCTTGTTTTCTATGATATTTAGTGCTTTAGATAAATCTATACAGGATGAAGCCACCGGAATATTGGTAGTACCTGTGTGGCTATTACAACCCTGGTATACCTTGTTTCTTAGTTTATTAGTTGGGAAACCGTTGACTTTTAAATCGAGTAAAAATTGGTTACTCTCTATAGAGACGGCTAATTTTCCTGGTGGCAAGCAAACTGTCTGAGAAGCATTTCTTCAAAGAAGCGTTTCCGGTCACGCCATCCCAATAATGTTTGCATCCATGTCAGAAGGAACTTGGAAACAGTACAATGTTGTGATTTTAAAATTGGTTTACTTGTACTTGTGTTGATAAAACACCAGTTTTTAGTATTTTTACTTTATGTATATATAATAATGCAACGATATATAAAATATATCTAACAATAACACTGTCAACGTTATCCTACTGTCTAAACTGCTGCTAACTTAATAGTAATAACATAGGCGTACCTATAAATATTTTTTGTTAAAACAAATTGTTAATTAATATTTAACATACAACGCTTGTGTTAGTAATAAGTAGGTATTATAATTTCTGTAACAGCAAAATTTCGATGTCTTTACTTATATTTTAAACATTCATCTGGACTTTTTAGTTCGCGAAGTAAACAAAGGAGCTTCTTAGGTCTTGATAAGTACCTATAAATAACTTTATGTTTCACCGCCTAATAGGGATTAATATATAATAAAAAGATTTTTGAAGGGAAGCTACAAGTTAAAGCCCCCTAAACCTAAACACGATTTTTCATGGAACGTTGAACCTGTATTCCTCTATTTATCAACACTTTACCCTTTACAATCTATATCACCTGATAAACTAACAAAGAAAACGGTAACACTTATGGCACTAAGTTCAGCACATCGGATCCCAACATTAAGCAAAATTACGATCGATAATAATAGAGACTACAGTCAAAATTGAAGATTTCGGAAAAAATTTAAACCTCAGCTCCCTATAAAAACCAGCCTTTTCCGTATTTTCAAAAAACAGAATTACCTATTATGTGTCGCAAATTCTATAAAAGAGTACATTAAAGTCACCGTGCACCTTCGTTCCAATTATACATCCCTATTCTTAACTCTCAAAAAACCACATCACCACGCGATAACTCAAACTTTGAGTAGGTGGATCAACTTAATTTTTAAAAACAGTGGTATGGTATGAACGTTAACGTCTTTACCGGATATAGTGTAAGGCACGCCAGCACGTGAGCGGCCTTTAAGTTTGACGTAAACATAAATGTCATTAAGAATATAGCAGGGTAGGGGCCTATAAATCTGACACTTCTTCAGATTCTATACTCGACCTCTAGGTACGCCCATTGACATATTTACCAATACAATTTTAAATTTGAGTATATCTTAGCCCTCATAGGTCGCCATTTAAGTATTTCGTTGCCTAAGATTCAATTTATAATATTTATTTGGCTATGATTGTATGTCGATAATACATGTTAAATAATATATATTTATTTAAGTGGTTAAGGAATTTATAGGACAGAATTTTCATTGTTTTTTTTTTGTCATTCTTAAAAAAGAGTTGAATTGAACGACTTTGCTGCCTTATTTGTGTTTTTGTGGTATTCTCAGGATTGGAGGTAGAATAATGCAAAATTGCACCATCTAACTTTAAACAGCTACAATGTAATCATATCGGAGGACAAGCGATGGAAAATTGATAGATTAATCGAATACTTACTTACCTGTATGAAGATTAATCGTAATTTTCCGAGCTTGTCTTCCGATATGATTACAACCCTCCCAACCACATGCCCCTTAGGCGGGCAATTTTGCTCTAAAACAGAATGAAGCATCGAGGTGCGATAGCAGGCTCGGGTTGAAGATAAAAAATTTTATGCTTTAAAAACGTATCGATGGGTATGGTGATTCAGAAACTACAATGTAATCATATCGGAAGACAAGCTCGGAAAATTACGATTAATCTTCATACAGGTAAGTAGGTATTCGATTAATCTATCAATTTTTTATTACGGACGTGTTAACAAGTTAACTACAATCATTGTTTAAATAAAGGAAAATATAAACAATGCTACAATTTATGTTAAACTTTGAATAACGAAATTGTTGTTATAGAAATACATAAATTATTTTGTTCCTAACTCCAATAAAAACTAAAATATTAACAGACTGAAAATTCTAGAAGGAAAAAAATGTGGAACGAAAAATGTATTACTATGTCCATGAAAAATTATATATGTTCTAACAAATTGCTGTTTACATTTATGTATAGAATTTACTTGGATTTTTCTTAACCTTAAATCATCCAAATTGTTCACAGGAATTTTAAAAACATTATATTTTAAAGTACCCTATAAGAAAAAAACCGGCTGGTATTAAGTCCGGAGACCTTGCTGGCGATTTATTTGAACATTTGTAACTTTGTGGTTTCTAGTAGTATTTTTTTTTCCATCATGTACCTATTTTAGTTTGTTATTTTCCTTCTTTTATTCGTTTAGTTCTTATTGGAGTTAAGAAGAGATGAATTTATGTCTTTCTATTATGTTGTAAGTAAATTAGACAGATATTTTTAGTAAAAAAATATATCAGTTTATTTCTTAAATTCAATGTTTATAATAAATTGTAGTCAACAGGACCGTATTAAGAAATACATAAATACAAAATTGCAGTGACAAAACATTGATTTACAGATTTCGGATTAAAAATGCATCAAAATGACGTAAAAGAAAGGGCAGGTTCGCATTTAAAAAAAAATCAACGCAGTTGAATATACGACACGCCGGAAATAATTCGGGATTTTCCGAATACCTTCGGAAATATTCAGAATAACTATCTTCGTAGGCATCTCTTACTATTTTCGAGATCCCCATATACTCGAATTTGTGACAACCTGTACACCAGTGTACAGGGTTTCCCCAGTTTACAGTGGTATAGATTGAACGACAAAAGGTATCCCTGTAGCCGAATATTACACCTTAAATCTGGTAGTAAATCGTAACCTGACTACAGATAATGGGTTCACCTCAATCCAAACGGCTAAAAAGCTGCATAATGACAATTCTACAACAATAGCTAGAACCAAAAAGAAAAACAAAGCTGAACTTCCAGAATCGTTTAACCCAGTAAGAGAAAGGCAAAAAAATTGGCCTTGTTTGCTTACAATGAACTTTTAACACTGCTTGGGTGGCTTGCCAAAATCCAAACAAAAAAAGGTTCTTCTGCTATCCACGATGCATCCTGAAAGTGATAAACCCCTTCCGGAAATAATTGATTTTTATAATCGAACCTTAGGGAGCGGGTACATTCGATCATCTGGTGCATAAATCTACTATTGCTCTCTGATATTTTTTTATAACCAGTTGGACATTGTTAGAATGAATGAATTCAAGCGTCTTATGTGAAGATTCTCATGCCCAGAACAGGAATTCATCCATAAGACAACACATTAAAATGACAAAGAAACTTGGTAGCTACGTTCTTACTCGGCTGATGAGGCAACACTTGGAAATACAAATTTTACCAGCTGAAGTGAACTTTACTGAGATAATTCTAGATACAAAGGCAGAAGATAAAAATCTAGACTAAAGGCTATCTTCATCTGTTAGGAGCACTGCGAAAGAAAAAGAAAATCGAAAATCAATGATCACGTGCAACAAGTGCAAAAATACGTCTGTCTTAAGCCACCTAACCAAATTGTTTCTATACAGGTATATGTTTTATTAGGGGTAGTTTGGGTTACAGGTACCCTGGGTAGGAAAATGAGAACCTTTTTAATTGGTAGGAATCTAGGACTAACTATCAGGAATTTTTATGAGATTTGCAAGCGGGATTTGGTGATGGCTTCTATTCAGAAGTAAAAAGAGCCGGACTAATTTTTAAATTCACTACTAGCAAAGACATTTGCCTTTGCTACTAGCAAAGACAATTCACGATTGTCTTTGCTACTAGTTCTGAAGCACTTAAGGAACTAAGACGTTGTTTACTTAGTATTATAATAAATATAACACTTCTTTTTTATTTTTTATGGATTTGAAAAATTGGTTAATAATATTTTTCGACTGCCGGGATATGATGGGTCGTATTCTCTAATATGAAGAAATTATGAACAAAGTCTCCGTAGCGCGTGACAGGAAATGGAGACATATGAGCTCAGAACTCAAGAACTTTTAGACCATATTTTTCATATGTATAGGACTACGCAGGTAATCGCAGGAATGGAAGCATTCATCCCAAATTCCATCAAGTTACCGTCAAAAGGAAAGCACTGGCTCGACAGAAGATGCGAAAGAGCTGTAGGTAGGAGACAGCAAGCCTACAAGTACTGGCAGCAAAATCAGACCGCTGAAAATCGCAATTATTTTGCCGAAGCGCGAAACTAATGCAAACGTGTGCTTGACGAAAGTAAGAACAAACACAATCAAAGGACAGAAATAAACTTTTGCAATGCCCCAGTGGTTCCAGAAAATTCTGGTCAGTAGCAAAGGCAGCAAGTAATAGCTTTCCAAAAATTACTCTCCCACCTTTGACAGACGAACGTGGCATTACGGCGAATACAGCCCAGGAAAAAGCAAACATGCTCGCCAAAATGTTTTCATCTCACTCTACCTTAAACGTTCCCTATGGCAAGGTTCTCCCCACCATATCGAACATCAACACTACCATGGTAGAAGTTAAGATTCATCACCGTGATATTCGTAAAATCCTCAAAGAACTAGATACGCAAAAAGCATCAGGATCGAACGGAATACCTGCCATCCTGTTAAAGAACTGCGTCAACGAAATACCGCCCATTTTTTCCAGACTTTTTTTTCTGTCTTAACGAAAAGGGATT
>JAEQML010074857.1:0-14135 GCA_016904865.1 Pissodes strobi | reverse complement strand
TGTGTAAAAAGCTTTCTTCTTCATTTTGGGCATGCAGTAGACGCGAAATGTCCGGGGATTTAGACATTCAGGTTACAGTTTTGGAAATTCTAAGATGGTAACCCTATACATATTATATTATGCATTACAGTGGTCAGTGGTTACTTCTGCCAGCGAATATTAACTACGACAAGAAGCCCCACTCAATGGCCAGAGAGCGCTACAAAGGAATCGTCGTTGATTTTCTTCGTTGCCTGGTAACGATCAGCGAACTCCACCGCACACAGGTTGAATTTAAATAAAAGCTGGCCATAAACGATATTTTCGTTTGCGGTATATTTAATCAAATTTATGACGAAATTATTTATAGCACTCTAATACTCTATTTGGCTTTGGAAGGACACAATTGATATCTTCTGAATTGTTTGCAGCGCCCTGTCAAACTTACGTTATGGTTTTTTTTATTATTATCACCAAATAAATATTTTGATAAAGTTTGTATACAACTGGCTGTTTCAAAAATCTGTTAACGTTTTTAATTAGTTATTATTGATAACAATACTCAAGGTATGTAGTAACTAATATTTAAAAGATTTTGATTTTGTGTTAATGATTTTACCATATTTCCGAATACTAATATTCTGACAAAAGACATCAAGAAGAAAATGTTGCTCGAATTTGCCCCATCTTTTAATATTTAATTAAATTTTGGCGTTTTGGGTGATTTTAAAATTGGTTAAAGGTTTCGCACAATATTTTTACTGTATATTTCATTCCTATTTTGTAATACAACACAACTAAAAAATAGCGATATTATCTTATATCGAATATTGACTCGATTATACATTTTAGGCGTGAAAATTAATCTGACATAAGGATGAGCTGGTCTATGGCTGCCGCGTCAAAGGTCGCCTGCCAACATGATTGTTTTATTTGTATCATGGCCTGCCGATATTCTGCTAGTGTTCGCGCGTGGAAGGAAGCACACCGTTGACATGCCGCCGCGAAGAGTGATCCTTCTTATCATATAGTTTTGCCCAAATACATAATAAAAAGATAAAGACTGATGTACTATACTGCTAACGTGCTAACACTCCGTTGAGGATATGTGTTGGTGTTATACCAAATTGTGTAACAACTGAAGCCAGATTATCAGAAAATGGCGCGTTGAAATGAGGTTCCCTTATTGGCTAAATTTGTAACGTGCGCAGTTTTCCCTGCTACTGTCTTGTTTGAGCTTTTACGTTTCCCTGTTTTTTTTTGCTTCATATGTTGTACTGAAAGTATTTTCAAATGTCATTTAAATTACCCTTAACGCAACGCATTATTAAATTGGAATTTTAAAAGCTATATCTTTTGTAAAGTTATCGGTACGGGTGGGCAAGAAATTGAATAATCGATTAAACGCTTAATATTTTAGCAAATAACTGAATAATAGATTAATCGAAATAATCGATTATCGATATTTTCTGAAATATTAGTCGATAAGTCGATTAATCGGTAATTTCTTAAAAGTGAATCGAATAATCGAGTATTGTCGCCCACCTCTAATCCCATAATATTGAAGTAAGGGAAACTGAAGCTGAAATTTCGGTAGAATCATTATTAGACTGATGTTATTATAAAAAGAGGTAATAAATACTTTGGCTGAATCAGCAGATAAAAATTTTTAATTTAGTTTTAATTTGTAAATATGGCTTTGATATTACCTTGGGATAGTCAGAATATAAGCGACAGCTGCACTGATGCTTCTATATTTTTTACTAGTTTCGTCCCTATTAGATTAATTTTTAAAAATAGCGATAACTCTGAAATACAAGTATGGCAAAATTGCAGGCCCTCATCAACTCGTTTCTGTCGTCCAATTAACATTCATTTTGCTCGTGAGACTCCTGAATTAATCTTTGCAAAAACAAAATTTGGATCATCGAATTAAAAATGTAAAACCCTTTTTTTTACAACGAAGGAGCCCTTAATTTTCAAAATCATTTTTTAAAACGATTTAAGAACATACAAATGATTTTTATACATGATTTTTATCGTTAGTGATAATTGATACTTCCTATTATATAAATATAGATAATGAGCAAAAAATTCAACAATTATTTGTCAAAAACACGATATATTAAACGTGTAATACTTAATAACTTTTATGTCTTATTTCTGGTAATCCATATTATGGCCAGCTTTCCTAGAAATTCGACCAGTGTGCGCCGGGTCCAAAGGTCACATGCCAGTATCATGCTAGTTTTCGCGCGGGGAAGGTGACATACCGTTGACGTGCCGCCGCGGAGAGTGAATCTTCTTATCGTAGTTAATATTCGCTGCTTCAGCATCAGCTGGCTGGATTTTTATTAGCGCTGTTGCCGGGTTGTAAACACATATGAGCATAAGAGAAATATAATACCTATCTTAATATTTAGGGTTTTAACAAAACAGGCGTATTTTGCCGTAACACTTTGTTTGAAGTTTCTATTAATTAATTTGAGGTTAGTTTACAAAAAAGTGTTTAATGTGGTGGCATCATTCTATGAAAATATGAATAAAAGAACAATATTGGAACTTTTAAAAGTGACTACTGGTTCTGCTTCAGGGTCTCAGCAATCAGGAAAGTGATAGTTTTAGGCCCAGTTTCGGAATGTTACTATCCAAAACATCTTATTCATCGGTTACAGTTTTAATTATTATTAAACAGTTTTTTTTTATTAACTTTCTACACACTTAGTGGCCAAGGGTTTTCAGTTACTACGCATTGTGAAACTAGATATGAATAGCTAAATTTAATGCATTATAAAGTTTGCCTTGTTTGCCATAATAATATTAATTTCTTTATTAATGTTTATTTATTAATGTTATAGAGATTTAATTATAATTCCTCGTTTTTTTTTTCAGGTGACCTTACAACTTGTGTTTGAAGTAGGAAATATTATTATAGGCGTCTGCATCATTATCAATACCAACGTGACGATGATATAGGTACCCCCTTATTTATTTTTTTTTTCTATATAATTTAACATTGTATTGCATGCTAAAATGCTACAAATCGTTTTTTTTATTTTCATCTCCAATTTTACTGATTATGGCAATAATTCAGTGAAACACAATGAAAATCGTGGCTTGAGAGCATCAAAGTCTCCTGCAAACCATGACAGCTATACTATGGGTACGATAACGTATATTTAAAATATTCTTAAGGCTTTATTTTCTATTCTTTTTCAGATGAAAGCTGTTTTGAAATTAAAGTAATCCCACGTCGAAGCAGAAGAATCTCTAAGTTGCAGAGTGACGGCAAAAATATGTCTACTATTGATTGGGAAGATGACAATAATTTAGAATAACCATCAAACAGAGGTAAAAACCCATTTGATTTGTCAGATAACTCTGATGAAGATCCATATTATTAGCCCGAGTCCGCCACATATAGCGAGGATTCATCTAAGACGAAAAATGAGCCCATTCAGTTTAAACCAAATAAGAAAAGGAAAATACTACAAAGAAATGCTAGGTGCGTAAAAGAATACGCAATGAAAAAGGCTAGACTGACAATGACGCCAAAGGAGAGCTCGATCTTGTAATTATGTACCAAAAAAGAAAAAGGGTATTTATTCCATCAGAAAGAAAGATAAAAGCTTGCTGTAAAGAAACATGCAGACTAAAATGTCAAAATAGACCTGACGAAGAACATATGAATAATATATTTCAACAATTCTGGCAACTCGGGGATCACACTAGCCATTGGGATTTGATTGCTAGATTTGTTAAGACAGAGGCAAAAAGCAAGTAACGATTAAGAACAGGGATTCCAGAAGAAATCTGCCACGAAAATATACCTTTCCCATAAATCGCGAAAATGCAAAGGTGTGTAAGAAAATGTTTTTAGACACCTTAGGTATTTCAGAACAGTGGATTACGACGGCTCCTGCTAGCGCTACGGTAACATCGGAGGGATCGTTAAAGAAAAACTCTAGGAGATTGCACACTTGATAAGAGCGAATAAAATAAAGACGGAAGTTATAGACTCAGTAAAAAATATATCAAGCTTTTTCCTGTTGTGCCTCCCCACTATAAAAGTCCACTAAAATCTATCTAGAAGAAGGATTTACCTAGATCAGGAAAAATTTCGTCTGTTGCTACGCTACGACAATATCGTAATATTTTCAATACCAACTTTAACATAAGCTTCTATAAACCAAAAAAAAGATCTTTATTCTAGCTTTGAAACGGCAGATGAAGGACAAACAAATAAGTTAGAAAATTACAACATATTTATAATAAAGCGATAGCTTACTCTTTAAAAGCCGCGATAAAGAGCTCACAGCTAATGATGAACTTTGAGTAGCATGATGCTTTGATCTACAGTTTACAACTTTACTGTTTATGATCTAGGCACTCATGAAGGGTATTGTTATGTCTGGGCTAAATTAACAGCTAAACGCGGACCCAATGAGATAAGTAGTTGTTTGCTAAAGTTCCTAAAACTTCATCAAGAAAGAAAAGTAAAGAAAGTTATATTCGGATAACTGCAGAGGTCAAAACCGCAATCGATTTATTTTCACCATGTTTTCTTAAGCTTCGTAAAAATTCGGAATTGAAATAATTCATCGGTTTTTGGAAAAGAGCCCTACCCAAAACGAATGGGCATGCAGTAATTGAATGCCAAAAAGCGTCTAAGTTCTATATGCGCACCTGATCAGTGGGCTAGTTTGATCCGCGTGACTAAGGTCACCGGGAAGCCTTTACATTGTTACTGAAATGAATTAAAACGATTCCTTTTCTTTTTCGAATATAGTGAAATGCCAAAATTGGAAAAGATTCAATACGGAGAAAGAAAATTTAAATCAGTTAAATTTAAAGAAACCCAAGATCTACCTGCAAAAGTTTTAGGCATTGATGAAAAAAAACTACAGGGAATTATGAAATTATGTAAAAAAGGAGTCATACCAAAAATGTACCTCAGTTTTTATAATTCATTAAAAGTGAAAAACAAGGAAAAAAACCTACTCTTAAAATATCAACCATCCTAGAAAATACGAGTAGTTCTGGAACTGAAGAAACCGACGACGATGAATAATATATTTCGTTCTTTTATATATCATGTTACATAACTTTATATTAATAAAAAGTATATACTATTTATTATTTTTTTATATAAGTTTGATTTTGTAACAAAACTCTAAAAGTGGTCATAAAAAGAGTATAGTAACTAATTTTTAATTACTTTTTGTCCAACGAAAAATATAGTAACTCATCGAAAAACATAACGAAACAAACCTCAAATATTGAAAAAAACCATTGTCTAGTATTTCATTAACATAATCAATCAAAATTTTTATATTTAAAAATTTTAATTCGATATACTAATATTACTAAAACAGAGTTTTATCCACAATACCGAAACAGAATTTTTGCACTCCACGTGCATTTCGCCAACCATGTCAGTATCATTAGGAGATGATTAAAACTAATCTTAGAATCTACCTAACTCTATTTTATACTAACTGGTTGCTTAATCAATCGGAACCAAAAGGAGCCAATCCTGGAATCCTACTAGGCACGCTCGATTAACCAATCTAATGGACTGTACGGAATAGGCCCTCTATCTATATTTAAACTATTCTTACATTCCGTAATTTCCATACTTTCGTATTAATCTCATAATCTCCGGTCAGATATATTATGAATACATTTTAAATTTTTAATTGTTATTTTATGATTATTATCAAAAGCGACACTTGATTTTTCCGTTTACCATACTTTAAATGAGCTGCGTGTTCTTTGAATCTCGTTTATATAGATCTTCCAGTTTGCCCAACAGATTTTTTAGGTTACAATCTATACATCCAATTTCATAAATTCCATTTGTTTTCAATTTTTTCCTTTGGACCACCCTGAAATTTCTTAATGTTAAACTGAGTTTGATCTACTATACTAATTCTTTTAACTTCCTTAAAAACTTTTGGAGTCCTCTAGTATACTGAGGATTATATGGTATCGAGACATATTTTGTATTTTCATCCTGAATACCGAAAGAAACGGAATCACGAATGGTCTTTCTAAACACATAGCTATTAATTAGTCTATTTATCGAGTTAGTATTGAAGTTATTAACTTTCGCTATATACTTAATAGTCTCCTTTTCATTATTAAATCTTTCTCCGCGGAGAGGAATATTAACCATACGGTGTGCCAAAAAATTAAAGCTGTGTTGGTCGCAGTGGAAGGAGTCATTAGGAATCGGTTAGCTTCTATAAACATCATATTCTAGTGTGTTATTAACGTTCTTAATCACTGAAGTATCCAAAAATGGTAGTTGGCCATTGTTCTCGACTTCATAATTAAATTTAATGGTGGGGAAACGGTTGTTTAGTTTTGTTAAAAAATCTTCGATATTAGCAGTTTTTCTGCTGAAAATCGCAAAAATTTCATCCACACACCTGTACCATACCCGTGGAAAATATTCGAACTCCTGACTGAATTCATTTTCAAATTTGCTCATGAAAAAGTTAGCTAATAATGGTGATAAACAGTTGCCTATTGCCGTGCCTTCAAGTTGTTGGTAATAGTTGTTTTGATATTTAAAATAATTTTGATCCATGCAAAGTTTGGTAAAGTTAAATATTCTTGTTTGATTTCGTTATCAAAACTATCGGTCTCAAGTAAATCACCAAGGTATTGCATGGTCTGTGTGATTGGTACACTAGGGAACAATGAGCTAACATCAAACGAGATTAAAATTTCACCTTCATTAAGGTTCGAACCATAAATTTTTTTATGAAATTTAAGGAATTTAGTACTCCTAAATTATGTTGTTTTATAGGTAAGTTCTCAAACTGGATTGCTAGCCACTTGGATATATTATAAGTTGGGGATCCTATTGCCGAGACTATGGGGAGCATTGCCTTCCCAGGTTTACGATTCTTGGGAAGACAATATAGTTTCGTCATAGTAGGATTGCTCACAGATAATCTGTATTTAATTTGGTCAGAAATAAGGTTGCTACATCTCTTCAAAATGTTTTTAACTTGTGTTACCATCTTAGATAATTCGTTCCTTGAGATTTTTTTGTATGGCTCGGATTCGACTAAATGAGCAACTATTTGAAAATATTCGTTTTTGTCTAATATAAGAGCCTTATTACCTTTGTCAGCTTTTAGATAGAAAACACCTTTCTCCTTTAATCTGTAATTATACTTTTTCTTTTCTAGGTCGAGAGTTAACATTATTAACTACATTTTTTGAGGTCTGATTTCTGCATGCTTCTCAAAGAAATCCTTTAGTAGATTCAGGAAGATGTTGAGTAGAGCTTTTTATGTTATTTATAATATCAAGTAAGTTATCCTTTGGTGGAGGCAACGCAAAATTCAGACCTTTGCTTAAAAGATCCAATTCAGCTTTATTAAAAGATCGAGAAGATCGGTTTTTCACAATGTCTACGACTTCCTGAGAACTATCAGACTTAGATTTAATTTTTCTGAGTTTTTTAAGCTTCTTATTAATAGATGACATTTTCTTAGTCTATTTTGTATCAATTACTAAAAACATTTTTCTCTAGAACTCGTACCATTCTTCATGTTCAATATTTGTTAATCTAAATCTTAGTTTTCTATATAGTCGGCGTGCTTCAAACATAATTAGTTTGCTGGACAAATTTTTGATATCTTAATTTAACTAATTAACCATTTAACTCTAACCAAATTTTGCACGGATCAAAATAATTACTTTCAATATAAAAATAACTATTAACAACAACTTGAAGGCACGACAATGGGCAACTGTTTATCACCGTTCTTAGCTAATCTTTTCATGAGTAAATTTGAAAATGAAATCAGTCTGGATTTCGAATATTTTCCAAGGGTATGGTACAGGTACGCGGATAACATTTTTGCGATTTTCGACATACTTTAGTGATTAGGAACGAAACTAATAAACTATATTTATACAAAAAGTACTGCCATTATCCGATATATTCCTATGACTTCTTCTCTTGCGATCAAAAGAAAATGACCAGTTTTCATTTTTTAGTACACCGTATGGTTAATTTTCCTCTTAGCAGGCAAATATTTAATACTGAAAAGGAGACTACTAAGAATATAGCAAAAGTTAACTTACTAAATAGGCTAATTAATAAGCATGTGTTTGGAAAGACCATTCGTGATTCCACCTCTTTTGCTTAACAGGATGACAATACAAAATATGTCTAGATACCATGTAGTCGTCGGTATATTAGAGGACTGCAAAAAGTGTTTAAGGAAGTAGGATTAAAATTAGTATAATAAACTCAGTTTAACATTAAGGAAAAGGACAAACTTGAAATATTGGAAAAAGTGGAATTTATAAAATTGGATGTATGGATTGTAATCAAAAATATGTTAGGCAAACTAGAAGATGTATACAAACGAGATTCAAAGGAAACAGAGCTCATTTAAAGTATGGTAGAACCGAAAAATCAAGGGTTGCCGAGCATGCTTTTGATAATAATGGTAGAATAACAATTAAAAATTTTAAATTAATTCATAACATATCTGATAGGACGTTATTAGGCGCATACGAAATTATTAAATGTAAGAATAGTTTAAATAAAGATAGAGGGCCTATTCCATACAGTCCATTTTATTGGTTGATCGAGCGTCAAGTAGGATTCCAGGATTGGTTCTCTTTGGTTCCGCTTGATTAAGCAAACAGTTAGAATAACATAGAGTTAGGTAGATTTTAAGTTTAGTTTTAATCATCCCCTGATGATGGTTAGGGAAACGCGCGCCGCGTGCACACATTCTGTTTCGGCATTGTAGATAAAACTCTGTTTTAGTGCATTTTGCCGAAGGTTCCAAACCCCAACATAGGCACTAAGCTTACGTTTATTATGTAATATTTTAAATCCGTCTTTTTCAAAGTCGTCAAAATGGAGCTACTATAGTTTTCGTTGCAAGTGTCGATATGGTGTCGAGACGTATTTTGTATTTTCATGTTGATTAACGAAAGAAGTGAAATCGCGAATGGTCTTTCTAAACGCACGCCTATTAATTAGTCTTATCTATTAAGTTAGTATTGAAACCACTTACTTTCGCAATAGCCTTAATAATTGTGTCCTTTTCATTATTAAATCTTTTTTTACTGAGAGAAAAATTAATCATAATGTGTACTAAGAAATGAAAGCTGGCCATTTTGTGTTGGATGCAGTGGAAAGAGTAATTAGGAATATATCGGTAAATAGAAATATTTTTTATAAATATCAAATTCCAGTGTGTTTATAGTATAAAACTTTTTAACTAACTACTATGGGTTTTGCCCTATAATTGTAAGATAACTGCTTTTTTAATAGTTTGTACATATTCTAAGCACTCGTTGCGTAACCATAAATACTTCTCTCCTGATTTTCTACAAAATGATCTACTTTTCGCCTTCTTTTTCGTAAGAATATTAAAAAACTACTTTTAACTCACCGATCACTTAAAAATAATTACTACTATTACCTCATCCTAAGCTATACTATTTACTGTCCAGCTGCAGGAAGACGATCGACGAAAACGATTTGAGATTGAGAAAAACGGATAGCACTTTCTTGTCTTAACTTTTCATGCACTATTTACATGCATAAAAATTACCACTTGTGATCTACACGGAAGTATCCAAAAATTCTCAAAACGTAAATAGTTATGTTTTTCATACAGTTTAATAGTGAATAGAAAGTTAAGATAGAAAAATGCAATCCGTTTTTCTCTATCTCAAGCCATTTCCGGAAATTTCCAGCTCAAGGTTGGAAAATCGCGATTTTCAGTTGGTTTTTCTTCTCGAAAGCAATTAACAATAGACATAGAATTGTGTCTTTAACATTTGCTTACATTTTTATGTAAAATCTAAAAATGCACAAAAATACATGGTGTTCCGTAAGCAAAAATATAGGTTTGATATGTATCTTGTTTTTGGGGACACCCTGTTTAATTATATACATTTTTAAGGTGTACATTTCAGACACTCGCGTCCTTCGGGGTTACCGTTTAAGTACCGGTCTAGACAAGCACACTCCGCGCCCCTTAAGGGTTATACACTTGGGCAGCGGTCCAAGTACACACATATAGATTTTCTCCAGATGTCCAGTTAAGGCTGACGGGGAAAATCCTATCTAAAAAATTTTTGTGAATATACCGTAGTCCATTTAACGCTGGTCGGCATACCCACATATGTCAAAAACCAATTCACATACACTAAATCACGCTACAAAAAAAACAATAAGCAAATCCATACACAAAGAAAGAAAAACGCTTCCTAATTAGATTGTGGCACCCAAAAAATCAAAAATGGCAAAAGTAGAAGAAATAAATAAAATTGCAAAGCAACAAGAAAACCCGGGAAGTGAAATAACACGCTATGTAAGCAACATGGAGAAAGATGGCTCAAGTAGAATAAACGACAGCTACTATCAAGAAAAAGTAGCTGTTATAAACCAATTATGGCAAGAAATACGGGACAATCACAGAAAGATTGAAGAAGCCGGATACCAGGAGCACAACTATTATGAACAAAAATATATTGAAACACTCCATACTTTATACGAAGATGTACTCAGAGTCGTTCGTGAAAACTGGGGCAAAACTCAAATTCAACAACCTATTCAACGACTAAATTCATCATTAGCTAAAATAGAAGAAGTTTTTGACGATGTTAAATTGGAAATTTTAACAGGCCCGTCCAAAGAACACAAAAGACTACTCTAAGAAAACTCACGGCGAGATGGCAACCGCTTGACAACATGTATCAAAAACTAGAAGAAGATGATCTACACACGGCGTCAAAATCAAAATTCAAGACCATGGAGAAGAATATCAGAGTTTTAATCATCTCGTGATGATGCTAACATGGTTAGCGAAACGCGCGTCGAGTGCAATAATTCTGTTTCGGTATTGTGGATAAAACGCCGTTTTAGAGAGTTTGTAATATCGAGTTAACGAAAATCAAGCTGCCAATTATCGAAGGCCGCTATGATGCCTGGAACACATTTTCAAAGAATAATATACTGACATTGAGATAGAAATTTAGCACGAAGACCAACAATATCACAGAGTTTTATGGAGAACTGATCCAGCACGTCCAATAGAAAAATATAGCCTAAAAACAGTCACGTATGGAACAACAGCTGCTCCATACCTAGCAATAAAAACTATTCAGCGGCTAGCTGAAAAAGAAAAGGTTAGATACCCAAAAGCAGTTGCAGTTACAATGCAAGACTTTTACGTCGATGATCTCTTATCAGACGCATATGCAATTAGAGAGACGGAAAGCTCAAAACAGAATTAATTGACATGTTCAAATCAGGAGGTTTTACCCTACGAAAATGGACAGGTAAATGCAGCGAAATAATGGAATCAATCGAAACTGGCCTAAAAAAATCAAGAAGACCTCGAGATAACAAAAGATAACATCCGAAAATCACTTGGGATACACTGGGCACCACATAATGACACGTTTAGCTTCAAAGCAAGTGTTTCCACAACCACCAATGTAACCAAAAGGACAATCCTGTCAGACGTATCAAAACTATTTACTCCACTGGGGTGGTTCGCTCCATTAGTATTAAAGTCGGAATTTTTAATACAAGATCTTTGGCTGCAGAAGTTAGAATGCGACGAAGAAGTTCCAGGATCCAATCAAAATGAAAACATTTCAATACCACGTTGTACAAAGCAAACCTTAAGCAGTAATGTAGAGCTAAAGTCCATTCAAGGCTATTGCGCTGTTACGTCAGAATTTCTGACGTCAAAAGAAAAGATCCGTACGTCTTAGATAGACCCGTACGTTATTTTTTACACTAACCAAAAGATGTCTCTGTACCTGTTTTCTATTCCGGAGCACGTTCCGTTTTTATCAATTTTACATACTTATGACAATATTGTTTTAAACGTCTGGGCATCTGAATAATACTTTTGACAGTTGGTTTAATTTAAAATAATAATTTGCTTTTTATCGTCTAAAATCCGTTTAAAAACCATTTTAAATGGCAAAATTGTATAAAAATTTTTAGTCCTATAGCCATGGCTTCGGATGAATTTGTCGTGGATTTTGAAGCGAAAATTCATTTTAAATTCAACCGTCCATTAAAAATAAGCTGTGCTATGGATCCAAATACACTGCGAATATAATAATTAAAAAATAATACTTTTGACGGTTCGTTTATTTTAAAACATGCTTTTTTCATCGTCTAAAATCCATTTAAAACGATTTTAAATGGCAAAATTGTATATAATACCGCCCTAGCGCAGCGGCTAGAATTGGTTTGCGCATTTCCGTCTCATTTGCCGAGATTTGTCCTCATATTGCCGCGTAAGATGTTTACAAATCAAAAATACATTTTTTCTAGAGATATCATTTTTTAGTATTATCAAATAAATTTAAAAAAATATATTACTTACATTGTGCACAGGTTTCCAGGGTAAAAGTGGCCTACCAGCATCTTTTTCACGTGTGAAATAATGCACTAATTTTAAAATTAAAGCTAGCTCTTTCTCACTGAACCGGTGGGGCATCTCAAAACGATTTTTATTAGCAATTATAAGCGTAAAACATAAACCAACTACCAACAAATCAATAAATGAATTAAATCTGTTATTTTCGTTATGATATTTTGACATTGACGCAAATCGATGTCAAAGATTCCAATTTGACGGACCAATTTAGTACATACGTTCATTGCATAAAGAAAGATGGAATGATATGACGTAATAGCACAATAGACTTGAAAGGACTTTATATTTGTATAATATACGCTCATAAAAAGGTAATTAGGTGGTTTTTAAACTAAATTTTGTGAGATTCAATCCCTTCCCTTCCAATCGTAGATATTCTATGCGTATTTCTAGTTAAGTTAAGACACACTGGCAGGTGCAGACGTAGGAATCGAACCGCGATCAAATTTCTAGTATTAAAGTGGCAAATAATTATTATTGTGCTAGTGTAAATCATATCAAGCAGATCTATGCACGAACGATACACGTGCTCTGCCGGACTCTGCCCTGCCATCGGTTGTTGGGTTGATCCCAGCGAGGCGGCCGAAAATTACGAGTCGTGCTAGTTATGACTGATGCTGGAAAATGGAAAAAAATATGTTTAAACTACAGTTTAAACTGAAAAAAGCGTGGTGTAGCTGCATTAAAAATTAATTGGATTATAAGTTCATAACAGAGACCGGTAAGTAAAATACTACCTATACCTACTTTATATATATGTTTGTTAGTTAGGACACCATTTTGCTTTTTAACATTGCTGTATAGGCTCTATAGTATATCAGTACGCGCTGATTTGTCATTCATTTGGAACCACTTTATAGTTTATTCTCACGCTGTTATACGTAATAGAGATTTGACTTTGAATATTTTGCTAACCGTAAAAATAAGTATATACCTAATACGCAATGTTGGTAATCAGTCATGATTATAGGTATCCCACCATCTATATACGTGCCGTAACATATATAGGCACAGCTTATTTAATACGTATATATCTCCTTACACTTAAATAACTCAAATATGATTTAATTTAACTAAATTATGAGTATACCTTACGAAAAAGTGAGTTGAGATGTAAAACAGTATATTAATCCATTCATTTATTATTTTCCATCTCATAGGGCCATGAATCCAGAATAATTTTTCTTAGGTTGGCGAACCTGAAATCGCTGTATTAAGTACTTTTTACATTTATGCGTTATTAATCCAGAACCCATTAAAATGCAATGGTACAGGTAACAGCTGTTAGGTACGAATTCACCTTAAATTCGAGGTCCCTGGTACACCAGGCTAATGTTTGAAAGTCCCTGTTACAGGCTGTGGTTAAAGGATTTGGTTTTTTTTTACCTTATTTCTTAGGTCTCTGGTACACCAGCCTATGTTTGAATTTATCTGCTATATCAGGCTATATTAAAAGGTTCCCAAATTTACAAGTTTGGGCTAGGTAAATAAGGTCAGACAAAGGTCCTCAAATTTAAAATTTTTGGGCTAGGTACCTACTTAACGTCCCTGATTAAGATCAGGCAAAGGTTCCTAACTAACCTCAATGAAATGGCCAAAAAATAACATTTAAAATCAAGCTGTACACTGTGTAGATTTACATGTTTTTTTGACATTTGACGACAATCTGTTTATTCTGTCTGTTGTTTTGCTTTTCTT